>OZ017742.1:195677066-195679566 GCA_963969285.1 Odontomyia ornata | reverse complement strand
CAAAGACAAAGAACGCCCAGGACAGCCAAAAAAGTTTGAAGACGAAGAATTGGAGACGCTTCTCGGTGAAGATTCGTGTCAAACGCAAGACGAACTTGCCAAATTGTTGGGAGTGATTCAGCAAGCCATTTCGAAACGTTTGAAAGCCGCCGGAAGGTAACTGGGTCCCCTCCGAGTTGAAGCCGAAAGACGTTGAACAGCGCTTCTGTATGTCTGAAATGCTGCTTGAGCGCCCTAAAAGAAATCATTTTTGCATCGGATCGTAACTGGGGATGAAAAATGGATCCATTATGATAATCTCATACGCAAAAAGTCATACGTGAAGCCCGGCCAACCAGCCAAATCAACGGCGAAGCTAGAAATCCCTGGCGCCAAGATTATGCTGTGTATTTGGTGGGTTCAGAAGAGGCCGTTATATTATGAGTTATTGAATCGGGCCAGACAATCACAGGTGACCTGTACCGAACACAATTAATACGTTTGAAGCGTGCCATCATCGAAAAACGCCCGGAATATGCGACCAGACACGAGGCCATAATTTTTCATCATGACAACGCTCGGCCGCATGTTGCAAGACCCGTGAAAAACTATTTGGAAAATAGTGGATGGGAAGTTTTGGCCCACCCGCCTTATAGTCCGGACTTTGTTCCATCTGACTTTCATTTATTTCGCTCGATGCAAAACGCCCTCACCGGAATACGCTTCACTTCAGAGCAAGGCATCCGAAATTGGATAGATTCATTTATGGCCGCCAAGCCGGCGCAATTTTTTCGGATGGACGTCATATATTGCTTGAAAGATAGGGAAATGTTGTAGCTTCCGATGGACAATACTTCGAATAAAATATATTGTAAGATTTATCCATAATAAAGCATTAAATTTTGCAAAAAAAATCCGGTTATTAAGTTATACACCCAATATTTAAGTATTCTACATCGTCAAGGGATCCAGCTCGGATATGGGAGGAGATTCATTTCTCCCCTTTCTTATTTATTTCTCACTTTTAGTTACAAAATATTATATCAATAAGTCAAAAGACATCCAGAATGGGCAAAGGAGTACACTAGGAATAAGGATCGGAGAAGATACCTCAAGGTAAAATAGTCGGCAAAAAAAATAAGAATTCGGGAGCGAAATGCTTGCTATGTGATTCGTATCGGCTTTGGTTTGATGAGTCCAAATCTGGATACAGATTCATGCTACCACGTCTAGTTTTCGAGATACTGCCATTGGAATAAAATACTATAATTGATATATTAAAATACGTACTTATTTTGAGAAAAAAATAATTACACTGATATTTACTTTTTTAATATAATTTAAAATCATATAGAATGAAATAAAAAAACTAATATAACTGAAAAAATAAGATTTATTTGGTAGATGGCTTTCTTTTAGAACTGTTAAGTCCTGTTTCTCGATTAGTTTGCCAGCAAAAATCAGCTAGCATTGCTGGGGTCCACCTGCTGTTATACCTTTTTTCCATGTGCGCAATGTCTTGATGAAATCCCTCCCCATACTCATCAGACACAGCAAAAAGATTTACTGGAAAAAAATCCAAATGCGAATGCAAGAAGTGTATTTTTAATGACATGTAGCATCCGAGTTGTTGATACGATGAAAGCACTTCTTGTACTATCTCTTTGTAATTTTCAGCCTTCTTATTTCAAAGAAAATTATGACATACATTTTCAAAAGCTTTCCATGCTCTTTTTTCCTCATCGACAAACTTCGATTTGAATAATGGGTCTTTAAAGATTTCTCTATTTGAGGACCAACATATATGCCTTCCTTCAATTTGACCTCACTTATACGTGAAAGTTTAGTTTTCAGATGCTTAAATGCTTCTCCATCCTTGTTCATTGCTTTCACCAAATTTTTTATTAACGCTAACTTTATGTGTAGTGGTGGCAAAAATATTTTTTTGATGTTTTAATTTTTTGGAATAGCATGTGATCTTAAAGGCCAATTTTTTCGTTTATAACGAGTCGTCTATAACGTAGTCGCTCTACTATCCCACAAGCATAGAAAGCAACAAAATTTTTTATAGCCATCCTGCAATCCTGTTAGCATGGCCACTACTTTTAAATGGGCACAAACATTCCATAAATAGCGCTCGTACTTAATTCTATTAAGCAATAGCTTCATGTTTTCGTAGGTTTCTTTCATATTTACTGCATAAGCTAATAGTACTGACGGATATTGATTTTCATTGTGAAGAAATATCACTTTCAGGCTCAGTTTGGATGAGTCGATGAAGAGTCTCCAAGCCATTGGTCCTTCTGGCAACTGTAGTTCTTGTAGAATTTTTTGAGGGTCAGTGCAATGAACTAAATCTTGATCTTTGCTAAACAGCTGCGAGAACTGAATATGTCTCTTCCTGAAAAATTAAACTATTGTACCATTTTTTAATAGGTTCCATAGTTGTACTCTGGACCCCAAAAGTTGGGCCTTAGATTTCGAAAGTTCCAAATCCAAACGAGATCATTAAGTTCAGATT
>OZ017742.1:195669555-195674366 GCA_963969285.1 Odontomyia ornata | reverse complement strand
CTCAAAAGAAATTTCGTTGCCGCCGACAAACCTTCGGCTTACGGTATGAGTGCTCTAACCACTAAACCATCATGGTTTTATGTAATTATGTGGTGTGTTAAATGTATTAAAGTTTTGTAACCATAAGTTTGAACATAAGGTGCTTCAATTTGAAAATAATATATTTATCTATTGCAAGAAATTTTGTATATACTATCAACGATATATATATATATATATATATATATATATATATATATATATATATATACATATATATATATATATATATATATATATATATATATATATATATATGTATATATATATATATATATATATATGTATATATATATTTATATATATATATATATAAATAAATAAATATATATATATGTATATATATATATATATATATATATATATATATAAATAAATATATATATATATATATATATATATATATATATATATATATATATATATATATCTATATATATATATATATGCATACATATATATATATATATATATATATATATATATATATATATATATATATGTACATATATATAGGTATATATATACATATATTATGTATATATATAGAAAGATATATACATATATATATATATATACATATATATATATATATATATATATATATATATATATACATAATATATATATATATATATATATATATATATATATGTATATATATATGTATATATATATATATATATATATATATATATATATATATATATATATAAATATATATATATATATAAATATATATATATATATATATACATATATATATATATATAAATATATATATATATATATATATATATATATATATATATATATATATATATATATATATATATATATATATATATATTTATTTATATTTATTTATTTACTTATATACATACGAGGGCGGTTCGATCACCCGCCCCGATGGTGCCACTGTCGCAACTAGTTCATTCTCATTGAAGGCTTCTTTAAAATTTCAACCGAATCGGACTCGTAGCTTGGTTTTGACCGCGTTTGCATGGGGGTTGTCTGGGGAATCGAGAAACAATGATATCGATCGGTAATTCGATTCTTGTTTTTGGAAGGGAAGACGCGCAACAAAATCAAAAGTGCTTTGATGATGTGAACGGTGACTTTGCTCTTGCGTTGGCGACCGCAAAAATTAGTTTAACGAGTTTCAAAGTGGTGGCATGTCCGTTTTTAATGAGCGATGCACAGGTGCTCCGAAAACGGCTACCACGGAGGATAACGTGTTAAAAATCCATTAGCTCGTATTGGCAGATGCCGTTTGAAGGTGCGCGAGATAGCTAAGACGGTAGACACATAAAAAGACTTCATGGTATCTTGTATGAAATTTTGGGCATGAGAGAGCTGTT
This sequence comes from Odontomyia ornata, assembly GCA_963969285.1. Taxonomy (NCBI): domain Eukaryota; kingdom Metazoa; phylum Arthropoda; class Insecta; order Diptera; family Stratiomyidae; genus Odontomyia; species Odontomyia ornata. The sequence continues at coordinate 195,672,966 of OZ017742.1, read as the reverse complement.
GACCCGATGGGTGCCGCGGTGGCTCAACCCGGACGGTTGCATGAGACCTCTTTAGAGGTGTGTTGGACGCTGTTTAAAAACTTCCGAAGAAGATTCTGCGTCGTTTCTGGATTGTCTACAAAGCATGGCTCCACTGGCATACACCAGAGACCCAGGAGCAGTGGAAACAGTGGACTTCACACGCCGAACGTGCTCTGAAGAAGGCGAAGATTGTCCTATCCGCCGGAAAGCTGGTGGCCACTGTTTTCTGGGATTCACAAGGTCTGATCTACATTGACTACCTGGAGAGGGGCAAAACGGTCACATGGCTCTTTTATTTCGAACTATTGGGCCTATTTGAAGCTGAATTGCGGAGAAAAGGCCATATTTTGTGAAGGACAATGTGCTCTTCCACCATGATAATGCACCGGCGCACAGCTCCGCCGTCGCTACGGCTAAATTGATCGAACTGGGCTACGAACTGCTACCCAATCCAGCGTATTCTCCAGATTTGGTCCGATGCGACTCCATTTTGTTTCGAAACTTGAAAAGGCCGAGCAAAAATTTGAGTCGAATGAGGAGGTCATCACTGCCACGGAGGCCTTCTTTACAGACCTCGAGTAAACGTATTTTACGGACGAGTTAAGGAAATTGGAGTATCGTTGGGTAAAGTGTATCAAGCTAAGAGGAGATACGCTGAGAATTAATTCGTTTTTTTCAAAATATTCGCTTTTCTTATGTAGGCTAAGAACTTAACATGGATAAAGTAATGAAGGATATTCTTGGACGATTTAAAGAGCTTCAAGTTTGTCCCTAAGTATGTCCTCATTAATTCTGCCAAGCCAGTTATTGATGTTTCCACTTTCGTGTTGTTTCAGAGTTCTGCTGTCGTCGATTAAGATTAGATTCATTTTCGTATGACGTCCAGTTCTAAGTGCTCCAGGCAGAGCGCTCTTTGGATGGCATAGTGGAGCGTTTTTGATGTTAGGTGCAATAGTGTTTTGAGAAATGTCGATTGTAGTTTCTCTAGTTCCATCGTCCTTGTACATGATAATCCCCAAACTTCTGCTTCACAGAAATAAATCGTTTTAATTAACGACTTGTAAAGTGCTCGTCTAGTGTTAAACTTTGTATGTGTCTAGTTGAGAGCGCTCCTCAGCTTTCTGCCTGGGTAGATATCATGGTTGTAAGTTTAAGCCTCTTCGTGGTATTTCCTGTTTGGGGTAAAGGTAACGCCCAGTTATTTGAAACTTTTGACCCATTCCATTTCTTGTTTCGACTATGTAACTCTTTTGGTGAGCTTTTCGGATGCTTTAGATTTTATCAGCATTGGGTTTGTTTTCAAAACGTTAATTTGTAGGCTGTTCAAACGACAGTATCATTCAAGTGCATTAAGTTTGTCTAACAGTTCGACTCTATAATTGGCTAAGATGATTAAGCCGTCTACATAGGCCAAATAACATTGTGCTCCTCTGTCCCTCTTCTGTCCAATATTGAAGTTAATAGTTTGATGTTCGCATTTTCTTGTGCTATTGAGCGGAGGTTAGAGGTATCTAGTTGGTTTCCTTTTTTAAATTTCATGAACATTTGGGATGTTGTCATCAATTGTCGCCCTCTGCTCTGGTCTCCTCTGTGGAGCCATTGAGTTTTTCTAGTAAGCGGGGTAACGTGCTAGGTGGAAGGTATTTGATGAATTCGTTTGATAGCCCGTCTTGGCTAGATGCTTTACCCAGTTTGAGTGAGCTGATGGCTGCTGTCATTTCTCCTAGTGAGGTGTCATCATCAAGCACGAGGTCGCTATTCGTATTATTTATTATGACTAAAGGGGTGGCTACGGTAGGATACATTTCATCTAAGTGTTTGCCCCATTCTTTTTTCGGTTTTTTTTTTAATGCTGACAGAGAATTCTTTTGGGTGTTTAACTGTAGCTTATTGTTGTAGTAATGTAGTCTCCGCGTCTTTCTTGGCTTGGGCTATCTCTTCAACATACTTTTTATTTTCTTTCAGATAATTTGTGTAATGATTCGGATTGGGTAGAATTTCATATTTGCCGTCGCGCTTGATTTAGTTTCAGTTTTTTAACTGCACAATTGCTGTTGAACCATTAATTTCTTGGTGCATTATATTCTTTGTATATCGTTACTGTTTGTCATGTTGGATACTTCAGCAGCTTTTTTAGTGTTTTGTAAAATAATTTTACAAAACCCTACTAAAATCGCGCCTGTCTGTCCGTCCGTGTGTCACAGCACTTTTTCTCGCAAACCGTATAAGCTACAAACATAAAATTTTGTATATAGGTGTAAAGTTAGCCAATATATGTGTCAAATGAGGGGCCTTAATGAGAACTTTTCAAAACAGGGCTTGAATTGGTATTTTTTGCTTCAGGGGGCGCACAGGAAGGGGAAATATACGAAAGATTTGTGCCCCCCTCGCGATTCGACACCTGTGATCCGAAAAATCTGAAAAAAATTACAGAGATAGTTGTTTATGAGTACAACAACAACAAATACCTTAGAAGTCAAAATTCGCTCAACTGTGTTAATAATAGTATGATATTCGAATTCCACATTTTCCCCAATAAAATACGGATACCCTTAAATTCAATGGGAACCGATATTTAAGGAGTTTCACATAAGTTCCTGATACTCTGTAAGTTTGATGAAAATCCCATCATATTCTCGGAAGTTATAGCCATTTGAAATTTCTCCAAATACAACAACAGTAACACGTGGTTTTGGTATTTTACGGATTTTCCATTGAATCAGACACTGCAGTTTTGATTTCATCTTCTCGAAATTTTCAAAAAGATCGATAATATAATAGTTTTTCGGAATTCATGATTTGAGTGATTTTTGTTAGTTTGTAACAAAGTGACGACCGTTGAAAGTACACAAGCAAGGGATTTTCTTATAAACGTGCACATCTCTGATATGTTCCTCGCCTTTATTCGTTGCTGGTGACTGCATTTCGAACGTTGTGTACAAAACCCTTCTGACATGACCGTAGGTCTGTTTGCCCAACTTGTTTATTATTTGTATTATGGTCTTCCAGCTGGTGATATTTTGCATGTCCGTGTGTATAGTTCGTTTATCCTATAAGATATGTAAGGGGTTTCATTTTAAATTTTTGTATAAGTGCCGTGGCAATATGTTTTTATACCTTATCTGCTTTTTGGGTTTTTAAATGTAAGTTCGTGAATTCTATCATTATCAGAGCAAGTTAGTAAGTTTCCATGGCTCAAACTTCAGGGTCTTGTGAAACTCAATACCATTATGAAGCATGGCAGCTTTAGATCAAAATCTATTTCGTGTCTTAAGTGGTTTCATAACTTCTCCCTCTACTTCAAATCCATATAGTGCTTTCAAGAAATCGACAGATTATCGATTTCTGAAGGAGAAAAATTTAAACAAGTTTTTAACAGAGCTGTCATTG
>OZ017742.1:195654555-195664555 GCA_963969285.1 Odontomyia ornata | reverse complement strand
TTGTCTAACAGTTCGACTCTATAATTGGCTAAGATGATTAAGCCGTCTACATAGGCCAAATAACATTGTGCTCCTCTGTCCCTCTTCTGTCCAATATTGAAGTTAATAGTTTGATGTTCGCATTTTCTTGTGCTATTGAGCGGAGGTTAGAGGTATCTAGTTGGTTTCCTTTTTTAAATTTCATGAACATTTGGGATGTTGTCATCAATTGTCGCCCTCTGCTCTGGTCTCCTCTGTGGAGCCATTGAGTTTTTCTAGTAAGCGGGGTAACGTGCTAGGTGGAAGGTATTTGATGAATTCGTTTGATAGCCCGTCTTGGCTAGATGCTTTACCCAGTTTGAGTGAGCTGATGGCTGCTGTCATTTCTCCTAGTGAGGTGTCATCATCAAGCACGAGGTCGCTATTCGTATTATTTATTATGACTAAAGGGGTGGCTACGGTAGGATACATTTCATCTAAGTGTTTGCCCCATTCTTTTTTTCGGTTTTTTTTTTAATGCTGACAGAGAATTCTTTTGGGTGTTTAACTGTAGCTTATTGTTGTAGTAATGTAGTCTCCGCGTCTTTCTTGGCTTGGGCTATCTTTTCAACATACTTTTTATTTTCTTTCAGATAATTTGTGTAATGATTCGGATTGGGTAGAATTTCATATTTGCCGTCGCGCTTGATTTAGTTTCAGTTTTTTAACTGCACAATTGCTGTTGAACCATTAATTTCTTGGTGCATTATATTCTTTGTATATCGTTACTGTTTGTCATGTTGGATACTTCAGCAGCTTTTTTAGTGTTTTGTAAAATAATTTTACAAAACCCTACTAAAATCGCGCCTGTCTGTCCGTCCGTGTGTCACAGCACTTTTTCTCGCAAACCGTATAAGCTACAAACATAAAATTTTGTATATAAGTGTAAAGTTAGCCAATATATGTGTCAAATGAGGGGCCTTAATGAGAACTTTTCAAAACAGGGCTTGAATTGGTATTTTTTGCTTCAGGGGGCGCACAGGAAGGGGAAATATACGAAAGATTTGTGCCCCCCTCGCGATTCGACACCTGTGATCCGAAAAATCTGAAAAAAATTACAGAGATAGTTGTTTATGAGTACAACAACAACAAATACCTTAGAAGTCAAAATTCGCTCAACTGTGTTAATAATAGTATGATATTCGAATTCCACATTTTCCCCAATAAAATACGGATACCCTTAAATTCAATGGGAACCGATATTTAAGGAGTTTCACATAAGTTCCTGATACTCTGTAAGTTTGATGAAAATCCCATCATATTCTCGGAAGTTATAGCCATTTGAAATTTCTCCAAATACAACAACAGTAACACGTAGTTTTGGTATTTTACGGATTTTCCATTGAATCAGACACTGCAGTTTTGATTTCATCTTCTCGAAATTTTCAAAAAGATCGATAATATAATAGTTTTTCGGAATTCATGATTTGAGTGATTTTTGTTAGTTTGTAAGCGTATTCTCCAGATTTGGTCCGATGCGACTCCATTTTGTTTCGAAACTTGAAAAGGCCGAGCAAAAACTTGAGTCGAATGAGGAGGTCATCACTGCCACGGAGGCCTTCTTTACAGACCTCGAGTAAACGTATTTTACGGACGAGTTAAGGAAATTGGAGTATCGTTGGGTAAAGTGTATCAAGCTAAGAGGAGATACGCTGAGAATTAATTCGTTTTTTTCAAAATATTCGCTTTTCTTATGTAGGCTAAGAACTTAACATGGATAAAGTAATGAAGGATATTCTTGGACGATTTAAAGAGCTTCAAGTTTGTCCCTAAGTATGTCCTCATTAATTCTGCCAAGCCAGTTATTGATGTTTCCACTTTCGTGTTGCTTCAGAGTTCTGCTGTCGTCGATTAAGATTAGATTCATTTTCGTATGACGTCCAGTTCTAAGTGCTCCAGGCAGAGCGCTCTTTGGATGGCATAGTGGAGCGTTTTTGATGTTAGGTGCAATAGTGTTTTGAGAAATGTCGATTGTAGTTTCTCTAGTTCCATCGTCCTTGTACATGATAATCCCCAAACTTCTGCTTCACAGAAATAAATCGTTTTAATTAACGACTTGTAAAGTGCTCGTCTAGTGTTAAACTTTGTATGTGTCTAGTTGAGAGCGCTCCTAAGCTTTCTGCCTGGGTAGATATCATGGTTGTAAGTTTAAGCCTCTTCGTGGTATTTCCTGTTTGGGGTAAAGGTAACGCCCAGTTATTTGAAACTTTTGACCCATTCCATTTCTTGTTTCGACTATGTAACTCTTTTGGTGAGCTTTTCGGATGCTTTAGATTTTATCAGCATTGGGTTTGTTTTCAAAACGTTAATTTGTAGGCTGTTCAAACGACAGTATCATTCAAGTGCATTAAGTTTGTCTAACAGTTCGACTCTATAATTGGCTAAGATGATTAAGCCGTCTACATAGGCCAAATAACATTGTGCTCCTCTGTCCCTCTTCTGTCCAATATTGAAGTTAATAGTTTGATGTTCGCATTTTCTTGTGCTATTGAGCGGAGGTTAGAGGTATCTAGTTGGTTTCCTTTTTTAAATTTCATGAACATTTGGGATGTTGTCATCAATTGTCGCCCTCTGCTCTGGTCTCCTCTGTGGAGCCATTGAGTTTTTCTAGTAAGCGGGGTAACGTGCTAGGTGGAAGGTATTTGATGAATTCGTTTGATAGCCCGTCTTGGCTAGATGCTTTACCCAGTTTGAGTGAGCTGATGGCTGCTGTCATTTCTCCTAGTGAGGTGTCATCATCAAGCACGAGGTCGCTATTCGTATTATTTATTATGACTAAAGGGGTGGCTACGGTAGGATACATTTCATCTAAGTGTTTGCCCCATTCTTTTTTCGGTTTTTTTTTTAATGCTGACAGAGAATTCTTTTGGGTGTTTAACTGTAGCTTATTGTTGTAGTAATGTAGTCTCCGCGTCTTTCTTGGCTTGGGCTATCTCTTCAACATACTTTTTATTTTCTTTCAGATAATTTGTGTAATGATTCGGATTGGGTAGAATTTCATATTTGCCGTCGCGCTTGATTTAGTTTCAGTTTTTTAACTGCACAATTGCTGTTGAACCATTAATTTCTTGGTGCATTATATTCTTTGTATATCGTTACTGTTTGTCATGTTGGATACTTCAGCAGCTTTTTTAGTGTTTTGTAAAATAATTTTACAAAACCCTACTAAAATCGCGCCTGTCTGTCCGTCCGTGTGTCACAGCACTTTTTCTCGCAAACCGTATAAGCTACAAACATAAAATTTTGTATATAGGTGTAAAGTTAGCCAATATATGTGTCAAATGAGGGGCCTTAATGAGAACTTTTCAAAACAGGGCTTGAATTGGTATTTTTTGCTTCAGGGGGCGCACAGGAAGGGGAAATATACGAAAGATTTGTGCCCCCCTCGCGATTCGACACCTGTGATCCGAAAAATCTGAAAAAAATTACAGAGATAGTTGTTTATGAGTACAACAACAACAAATACCTTAGAAGTCAAAATTCGCTCAACTGTGTTAATAATAGTATGATATTCGAATTCCACATTTTCCCCAATAAAATACGGATACCCTTAAATTCAATGGGAACTGATATTTAAGGAGTTTCACATAAGTTCCTGATACTCTGTAAGTTTGATGAAAATCCCATCATATTCTCGGAAGTTATAGCCATTTGAAATTTCTCCAAATACAACAACAGTAACACGTGGTTTTGGTATTTTACGGATTTTCCATTGAATCAGACACTGCAGTTTTGATTTCATCTTCTCGAAATTTTCAAAAAGATCGATAATATAATAGTTTTTCGGAATTCATGATTTGAGTGATTTTTGTTAGTTTGTAACAAAGTGACGACCGTTGAAAGTACACAAGCAAGGGATTTTCTTATAAACGTGCACATCTCTGATATGTTCCTCGCCTTTATTCGTTGCTGGTGACTGCATTTCGAACGTTGTGTACAAAACCCTTCTGACATGACCGTAGGTCTGTTTGCCCAACTTGTTTATTATTTGTATTATGGTCTTCCAGCTGGTGATATTTTGCATGTTCGTGTGTATAGTTCGTTTATCCTATAAGATATGTAAGGGGTTTCATTTTAAATTTTTGTATAAGTGCCGTGGCAATATGTTTTTATACCTTATCTGCTTTTTGGGTTGTTAAATGTAAGTTCGTGAATTCTATCATTATCAGAGCAAGTTAGTAAGTTTCCATGGCTCAAACTTCAGGGTCTTGTGAAACTCAATACCATTATGAAGCATGGCAGCTTTAGATCAAAATCTATTTCGTGTCTTAAGTGGTTTCATAACTTCTCCCTCTACTTCAAATCCATATAGTGCTTTCAAGAAATCGACAGATTATCGATTTCTGAAGGAGAAAAATTTAAACAAGTTTTTAACAGAGCTGTCATTGCGTTACAGCCAATCTTCTTAACTTTTGCGTGATATGCGAACTGAAAATGAATATCGCTTTAATTGAAAATGTTATTAAAACTCTTTGGCTATAACATCTTCCACATTATATACGAGTACAAGCTTTGTGTGCGGATAAAATCAACGAAATTCTTCATGTAAACTATGTGTACTCGTATTTAATATCAACACCTACTATCTCAGTTCACCAATTAGATACTAATTTAATTAAGGAATTAACTCAATTCGTTACCAATTTTCTATTGAGGTTCAATCACTTAAATTGCAAATGGCCAAAAATAATCACTCTAGAAGTTCAAGCAGAGATCGTAAATTTAATAATAATTTTAATAAGAGAAGTTCATCAAGGGATAACAATGCCACCATTTGTTATTATCATAAACGATTTGGTTCTAACGCATACAAATGTGTTGAGCATTGTAAATTTCCTGACTCACCTTTGAAAATTAAACCATTTTTAGGGGTTTTGTAAAATAATTTTACAAAACCCTACTAAAATCGCATCCTATTTGTCCGTCTGTCTGTCTGTCCGTCCGCCCTTCCGTGTGTCAGAGCTTTTTTTCTCGCAAACTACTTAAGCTAGAAGCATAAAATTTTGTATGCAGGTGTAAAGTGGTGCTCTCTTCAAAATTCAACTACGAAAAAACTTCATAAGGTATTTAAGGGGGTCTCCCAATATAGGGGAGTGGCCTCCGAAAAAAAAATTTCATCTTAGGTTGCCGATATGGTTATCAAATGAAACGTTTTGATGATGGTCTTGAACTTTTCAAAACAGGTCTTATTTTTACACTTATTGCTTCGAGAGGCGCATATGGAGGGAAAATATACGAAAAATTTGTGAACCCCCCCCCCCCCGTCGCGATTGGACACCTGTGATCAGAAAACTCTGAAAAAATTATGCAGGTAGATGTTAAGAGTACAACAACAAATACCTTAGAAATCAAAATTCGCTCAATTTTGTTAATAATAGTATTTTCGAATTTCACGTTTTCCCCAATAAAATCGTATAGGTACCCTTAAACTAAACGAAATTCGATATTTAAGTAGTCCTACAAAAGGTCCTTAAACTTTGCAAGTTTGATGAAAATCGAATGACATACACGGACGTTAGAGCCGTTTGAAATTTCTCCAATTACAACAATTACACGTGATTTTGGTATTTTATGGACTTTCCATCGAATCAGTTACTGCAGTTTTGATTTGATCTTCTTGAAATTTTAAAATAAGATCAATAACATTAATATTTCTGGGAATTCATGGTTTGAGTGATTTTAGTTAGTTTGCAACAAAATGGCGACCGTTGAAAATGGAGAAACAATGGATTTTCTTTGACATATTTCTTGACTTCATTCGTTGCTGGTGACTGCGTTTCTGAGAAGTTGAATACAAAACCCTTCTGACATGAGCGTAGGCCTGTCTACCCAACTTGTTAAACTAGCCAGTTTGCTCTCGAAAACAGCAGTGAGTAAAGCTAATTTGAATTGCCGTCTAGACATTCTCGATCCTATGACAAGATTAACCTTCTCAATGGACACAGGGTTTAAAGTTTGAGTGATACCCATTAAAAAAATAAATCTTTACTGGATAGCAGTTTCTTTTTAACTAGTGCTAACATTACGAGAATTGAAACGTTTGGTTCAAGTTAGTTTTGGTTTGCGCAGAATATTCATTTAGCGTTTCATTATTCCTGATGTCTTTAAACCAATTATTGGAGTAGATTTTAGGTAAATTTCTCGGGAGAAATTTACCTATTGCGGAGAGTACCCTATATATGGACACATATGTATATATATATATATATATATATATATATATATATATATATATATATATATATGTATTTATATATATATATATATATATATATATATATATATATATATATATATATATATATCTATATATATATATATATATATATCTATATATATATATATATATATATATATATATATATATATATATATATAAATGTATTTATATATATATACATATATATATATATATATATATATATATATATATATATATATATATATATATATATATATATATATATATATGTATATATATATATATATATATATATATGTTTATATATATATATATATATATATATATATATATATATATATTTATATATATTTATATATATATATACAGTATATATTTCTTATAACGACGTTGAAGGGACCAGTGAAATTCCGTCGTTATAACCGTAGGTCGCTATATCCAAACATAATAAAAATACTCAAATATACTCTTTATTTATGATAGAAATGAGAAAGTTAATTGAATACAACAGAAATGATACATACTAAAGAATGGACACAACAACTTAACTTAGCCAGATTTAATTTTAAGAAAAAAAATCGGTGATCATTGTTTGTTTTTGTGATTTTCGGTTTTCTAAAAAGTGTTGTTCAATTACTTTCTCCAAATGTAGTAAAGCGAAATCTGTTTTAGCCTCTTTTAAATCCTCATTAAATGTAAAAAAATGTTGTACCGTTTGAATCGCTGAAAAAGCATCTTTAGAGGTAGGTGGTTGGAAATCGATAGTTGGATTCATTTCCTCTTCGTCGTTATTTATACCCGACTCCAAATCTTGATTTGAGATAGCTAAAATTTCCTCTACCGTCATGTCCTCCGCCGTTTCAAGTTCTTCATCAATGCTTGGAAAATGTTCCCAACATTCTTGTGATGCCAAGTCATCTACAGCCAAAGCGCAGACCCATTGAGCCAAAGATAGATTATCCTCAACTTCATTTTGATCGTTTTGTAGCCGTCGCCATTCCGCTAAGGGTAGGGAATCATCTTGATCAAAAGAGTTTTCTGTTGCGTTTAAATAAAATCCTGCATGTGCAAAACAATTGGTTATTGTGCGTTGAGAAACACGATCCCAAGCTTTTGAAATCAGAAAAATGGCTTCAAGGATATGCATTTTTTTAGGCACACCATTTTCGTCGATGTCTTTTAAAAGTTTCATAATTTGAACTTTTCTAAAATGTGTTTTCAGTGACTTGATTACGCCTTGATCCAATGGTTGGAGAACTGCCGTAGTATTTGGAGGAAGAAAGACTAATTTTATTGCTTTTAAGTTTTGAATATTCGGGTGAGCGGGACAGTTGTCTAAGAGCAATAAAATTTTCTTTTTTTGTCGAATCAGCTTACTGTCCCATCGCAAAATAATTTTTTCAAATAAGGCTGATGTCATCCAGGCTCTTGGGTTATTTTCATATTCGACAGGTAGTGATTTAACATTTTTAAAACATCGAGGCCGTTTAGCTTTGCCAATAACCACTAGTTTTAATTTTTCCGAGCCAGTCATATTTGCTGTTACAAGAACAGTCACTCTTTCTTTAGAAAGTTTACCTCCGACACACTTTTCTCCTTTAAACTTCATTGTTTTATCAGGCATCATTCTAAAAAACAAACCGGTTTCATCTGTGTTGAATATTTCTTCGTCTTTATATCCTTTTCTTAAATTTGGCCATACTGTTGTTAACCAATCGTTACACATCCCTTCCGGTACATCTGCCGCTTCTCCACTTATTTTGCCAAAAATAATGTTGTGCCTTTTTCTAAACCTTTGGATCCATCCCACTGTGCATTTAAAATCTTTTAATCCAAGTTTTCTTGCAAAATCGTCCGCTTTTGCTTGCAAAATAGGACCGCTGATGGGAATATTGCGACTTCTTTGAATTTTGAACCATTCAAATAAAGCGTCGTTTACTCTAGATTGTTTACAAGACCTAACCTTTTTTAATTTTAATGATTTAGAGCTATTTTCATATACACTCTGTATTTTATCGGGATTTTTCCACATCGTGGAAATTGTTGAATGTGCCACCTAAGATGAAATAACATGCATATACAGTGTTTTTACTAACTGCATATTTATTTAGAACTTACATCAAATTCTTTGGCAATGCAGAAATTTGACTCTCCAGCTTCCAGACGCCAAATAATTGCTGCTTTTTCAGCGATTGTGAACGCCTTTCTTTTTGCCATGTCGACCTTCGTTAAGCTGTTTAAATATTGGACCTTTTATAGGAAACTAAGAAATCAACTTCCACTAAACAAAACACTGAACTGACTGTTTATGTTCTGTCGCGTTTGTTTTCATACCCCGGTGATTCCCCTTATTCGATAATTCCTTTGAGTAATCTTACTGTATTCGTGAGTCCGTCGTTATAAGGCTCAAATTTAACCAGTTCATCTTTCAATTTCCCGTCGCTATATTAGTTTCGTCGTTATATCCGATGTCGTTATAAACGACAGTTCTTACATACAAAAGTGCTTTTCCCGGCCGGGACTTTTGAAATTCGTCGTAAAAGCCGATATGTCGTTATATCCGATGTCGTTATAAACGATATATACTGTATATATATAGAAGGAAAATAGAGTGGAAAATGTGCCCCGAACAGGTCGTCCATCTAAACTAAGTGCAAAGGACAAGAGAAAAATTTCGCGAATGGTAAAACAAGATCCATTTCTAAGCTGCAGAAAAATCTGCGATGCTCTTGGAATTAATGATAAGAAGGAGGTTAGCGCAGAAACTGTGCGTAGAGCTGTCGTAGAAGCTGGATTTTCATCTCGTACGCCTAGAAGAAAACCTCTTGAAAAAGAATAACATTTGCAAAAGCATATATTGACAAACCAATAACGTTTTGGGATAATGTTTTATTTTCGGATGAGTCTAAATTTTGTATATTTGGTGTAAATGGGCATAAGAGGGTCTGGCGAAAAGTAGGAGAAGCATTTTATCCCAAGAACACTATTAAAACAGTAAAACATGGAGGCGGTGGTGTTATGGTTTGGGGTTGCATGGCTGCTGCTGGAGTTGGAAATCTGACATTCATCGAAAATACTATGGATCAGAACTCTTATTTAGAGATTCTACGAAACAACATGAAACAAAGTGCAGCCAAATTAGGTATGCGAGAAGATTTCTTGTTTCAACAGGACAATGACCCTAAGCACACTGCGCATAAAGTTCGAATGTGGCTATTGTACAATACTCGCATGCTTGCTACACCGCCTCAAAGCCCTGATTTGAACCCTATAGAGCATCATTGGAATGAGCTTGAGACAAAAATCCGAAAAAGAGTGATATCAAGCAAGGCGCAGCTTAAGGATGTTATATTGGAGGAGTGGGCCAGAATCAGCAGCGAATTTACTAAAAAATTGGTATATTCTATGCCTAAAAGACTGAAGTCAGTAATTCAGATGAAAGGATATCCGACAAAATATTAAGAAAAGTATAATTCAAATAACTATGCAAGACTATAATTACAATTTGTATCATTTTTCGTTAGGTGTACCATGACTTTTGTGGACTTCATTCATTGACTTTCCAACACATCATATGTAATAATATATTAATACGACAGAATTTTCGTTTTGTTTTACATGAATTTAAAGTGAAATGATTATAGTTGAAGTAATACCAAAAAAATTTTATCACTATAGGTTTTTTAAATAAAAATATCAAACAATTTTCATGATATTTATCACTGTACCTTGACTGTTGTGGAAGACTGTATATATATATATATATATATATATATATAT
>OZ017742.1:195624555-195649555 GCA_963969285.1 Odontomyia ornata | reverse complement strand
TTGGCATACTGGAGATGATTTTCCGCAGGTATTCCACATCCATTTTCACCCATTCTTCGCGAAGCCTTATCTCGAGCTCCGTTTTCGAACAAATTAGCGTGCTATGAACTCTACGGTCCAATTTATCCCAGAGATTTTCAATGAGACTACAATCCGGTGACTGAGGAGGAGGATGAACCACTTTTGGACCATTATACAGCTGCCATTCTTGAACAATGCGTGCCTTATGTTTGGGATTGTTGTCTTCATAATATTTGAATGAATCCAAAATGCCCATTTTAGCAGCGCTTTTACGCAAATTTTCCTTCAAAATGTCTAAATATCGACGGGAATCCATGATACCATCTATAAATACTAATTCGTCAACACCACGAGTAGATACGCATCCCCAAACCATCAAACTGCCACCTCCGTGGTTCACTGCAGGCCTGAGGTTAATTGGACTCAATTCTTCATTGGGCTTGCGCTACACCATAACACGTCCATCTGAGCCAAAAACATTGAATTTGCTTTCATCGGCAAAGATCACATTCTCCCAATAATTGACTTCCTTTAAAATAAATTCTTTAGCGCTTTTTTCCATTGTATTGAGCATTTCTCAAAACTCGTCGAACTGTTTCACATCCTACTTTTTTCTTAAATTCTTCGAACACTTCACTAACAACTTTCGGAGCACTCAGTTTTGGATTTTTTTTTTAATTTTCCGGACGATAGAACGTTCTTCAAGCGTCGTTAGAACCGTTGGGCGACCAGGACTATGCTTCAAGTCTATTCTGCCTTCCTCTTTATACCTCCGCAGAATGTCGTAAACAGTTCTACGTTTCATGTTGAGATTCGAATATATTTCTACCAAATTTTTACCTTCCATATGGTTAGAAACCACCAACTGGATCTTCTCTGGAGACGTGTATTTGCCCATTTTAATTTAAAAAGCACAACGTTTTTTTTAAGCTACGAACAACACGCGGTTTGTGATCAATATTAGATATAATCTGCCCAGATCTATTACAACTTTACCACTGAAGGCGATATGCTATAAAGAGGTCACTCAAAGTGTTCTTTTTAAAAAGAAATGCACATTTTTGCCCAAGTTTCCTTGTTGTGCGGATCTTTTTGGGAGTCACTATATATATATTGGGAGCGCAAATTAGTAATGCGGGATTGACAACAGATGGCGTAGTTCGGGATATACCCATCAGACAATATTGAAACTATATTCATGTCATAACCTCATTCCATAGCTTTCATTTTCAGTATGTGTCATTTCCCCGGAGTCTAAACAACATAGTTTTTTTGGCTCTCAATATGTCAAGTTTTGTGCCCACAAAGCAGCATTTGCGGGAAGTTTTGATCTACTTCTTTAATTTGGAGAAAAGTGCAGCTGAATCGCATCGATTACTCTCCGAAGCTTATCCGGAGTGTGCTCTTTCGATTGCAACGTGCGAGAGGTGGTTTGTGCGTTTCAGAAGTGGTGATTTTGATGTGGAAGACAAAGAAAGTCCAGGACAGCCGAAGAAGTTTGAAGATGTTGAATTGGAGGCATTACTCAATGAGGACTCATGTCAAACGCAAGAAGAACTTGCCAAATCGTTCGTATTTACACGCCAAGCCATTTCCCATCGATTGAAACTATTGGGAATGATTCAAAAGCAAGGACATTGGATACCGTACGAGTTAAAGCCGAGAGACGTCGAAAGGCGGTTTTTCACTTGCGAACAGCTGCTTCAAAGGCAACAAAGGAAAGGTTTTTTGCATCGCATCGTTACTGGTGATGAGAAGTGGATCCACTACGACAATCCCAAGCGAAAAAAATCATATGGTTATGGATTGAGTCAAAAGACGAGTCGTTTTTTCGTCGCGGTATCCGTATGTTGCCAGAAAGATGGGAAAAAGTAGTGGCTAGCGATGGACAATACTTCGATTGATCAGTTTGTTAAAATTTTTTTTTAAATAAATTCTCAAAATTTTGAAAACTCCCGCATTTTTAATTTGCGCTCCCAATATATATATATATATATATATATATATATATATATATATATATATATATATATATATATATATACGTGTGTGTGTGTGTACATATATACAATATATATATATATATATATATATATATATATATATATATATATATATATATATATATATACGAGGGTCATTCAACAAGTACTTAGCCTCAGGATGGCGCTGCTATTACAAAAGAGTTTTACCATTGTGCAGTTCATTTTTTAGTAGCCTTTGACAGTAGGCTATATATATATATATATATATATATATATATATATATATATATATATACGTGTGTGTGTGTGTACATATATACAATATATATATATATATATATATATATATATATATATATATATATATATATATATATATATATATATATATACGAGGGTCATTCAATAAGTACTTAGCCTCAGGATGGCGCTGCTATTACAAAAGAGTTTTACCATTGTGCAGTTCATTTTTTAGTAGCCTACTGTCAAAGTTTCAGTCAATTCCCTTCATTAGTTTTGTTGAATGTACTGCACGATGGTAAAGCTCTTTTAATAGCAGCGCCATCGGGCGGTGAGGCTTAGTACTTGTTGAATGACCCTCGTATATATATATATATATATATATATACGTGTGTGTGTGTGTACATATATGCAATATATATATATATATATATATATATATATATATATATATATATATATATATATATATATATATATATATATATATATATACGAGGGTCATTCAACAAGTACTTAGCCTCAGGATGGCGCTGCTATTACAAAAGAGTTTTACCATTGTGCAGTTCATTTTTTAGTAGCCTACTGTCAAAGTTTCAGTCAATTCCCTTCATTAGTTTTGTTGAATGTACTGCACGATGGTAAAGCTCTTTTAATAGCAGCGCCATCGGGCGGTGAGGCTTAGTACTTGTTGAATGACCCTCGTATATATATATATATATATATATATATATATATATATATAGATATATATATATGTATATATATATATATATATATATATATATATATATATATATATATATATATATATATATATATATATATAGATATATGGGATATAACGAGACTTGTGACCATGTTAGAGGTAGCAATTTTGCTCCGATTTTCACCAAATTTTCAGGAAAGCTGTATTGAGTAAATATCTCAGTTAGGTTCTTGAACCAGCTATACCGGCCAGGCGAAAACAAAATGGCGGCCATTTTAGACGAATAGTCGTGATATCTGTTCTGACCAAAGTATTGCTCCGATTCGTATGAAATTTGGTACAAAGGTTTTTTTTTGTTTTGTGGTAGGGAGGTGAAAGCATTTATGCCCGCCGAGTTTGGCAGTGTGGGACTCCCATGGAGGATACCTTTGGACTACCCACTAAACACCTCCCCTGTCAATCTGAGAACCTAGCCTGGAACCGTTTGACACATTATTTCGGGCCAGGTCTCGTTTTGTTACGCCGTGGGGCGCCTTCAAGCTGGGGCATCCCTTTCCTAGCGGGAAGGGAGACAGGAAGAGGAAATGCCAGAAGAGCGATCCCCCAGCCCCAGCGCCCCCGGCTGCTGTGAGTCCCTTTTATATTTTAGGACTGCCCGAGCATAATGTGCCACCTGGTTCCATTTGTCAACCGGTTCGAGCATCACCGCAACTATATTATCCGGGGTGAGCTCTCCCGTCTCCCTGTAGAGTTCCCTTCGCAGCCTGGCCCATTTGGTACACGCAAAAAATGTGTGACAGGCATTGTCCTCCTCTCCTGGGCAAAACCGACAATCGGGAGACCGTGACTTGCCGATCTTGTGCAGGTAAGACTGAAAAAACCCGTGCCCGCTCAAAAGCTGGGTCAGATAGAAGTCAGTCTCACCATGCCTTCGATTTAGCCACGGTCTCACATCTGGGATGAGGCGCGCAGTCCACCTTCCCTTCGTGCAATTCCTCCAAGACTGCTGCCAATCGTTGAGCGAGCGTTGTCCTCCTCGCGGACAACCATCTCCCTCGCATCCTCGTTTCGGTGCAGGTAAATAGCGCGGCGCTCTCTAGCAAGGAAGGCGACAGGTATCACGCCTACAATCACTCTCACCGCCGAGTCGGAGACTGTTGGATACGAAGATGCAATTCTCAGTGCTCCTCTTCTCTGTACCTGTGCCAATCGTTTTCGGTATACCTCCTTGCTGAGAGCGTCGCCCCACACCTCTGCCCCGTACATTAGCACTGACCCTACAGCACTCATCAAGAGGCGTCTTCTTGATGGGCTGGGTCCCCCTACGTTGGCCATAAGTCGACTCAGGGCCGATATTCCCGAAGCAGCCTTCTCAGCCGTTGCCCTGATTTGCTCAGAGAAACTCATCTTTGAGTCGATCAGTAGCCCCAGGTACTTCACCGCTGGTTTCGATACGATCTGTCTATCTCCAATACTGATCATCCTCACTCTAGGGATTCTCTTTTTTGTCAAGATGACCACTTCGGTTTTCTCCAGTGCTAAACTGAGCCCGCGAGCAGTCATCCAGTCCCTCACTCGGCGCATTAGCATACCTAGCCTAAGTTGCGCTTGTTCAACGGTGCGTCCGGCGACCAGAGCCGCAACATCATCCGCATAGCCGACCAAGCGCGACTCATCTGGCATCTCAAGTCTCAGTAGCCCGTCGTAAGACACGTTCCACAGGTCCGGACCAAGGATAGATCCCTGGGCAACACCCGATGTAATTTCCATCCTTCGTTGGCCCTGTGTCGTGTCGTAGAGCAGGCTTCGGTCCTTTAGGTAGTTCCTCAAAAGCCGCATTAGATATTCTGGAACTTGAAAAGAGTTTTCCAGCGTGTCCAGAATATCCACCCATCTAGCGGAGTTGAAGGCACAAAGGTACAAAGGTTTACTGATATATGTGATGAACCTCACAATAAAAAATCTAAGGTCGGCTCGTCTGAAACAAAATGGCGGTCCTTCAAAGGTCGAAAAACTTACACAATTTTGTTGTTGTAGTTGTGACCAAAGTTTTCAACCGACATTAATGAAATTCGGTAATTTGATGGAAAAAAAACTGGAGGTCAGGTTGCAAAACACAAAGTGGCGGCCTGTTGAAGCTCAAAACTTCAAAGGTTTCTAAAAGTCGCAATTTTGATCCGATGTATATGAAACATGGTTTTAATATGAAAATCAATTAGATCCAGAGACTTTGACGTTTTGGTGATAATCCATATGCAAATTTCAAAATGGCGGCGGTTTTAATATGCGTTTTTTTTCAGGTTTTTGTGGCCGTCTAGCGGTCACATTTTTCAACGGATTTTGATGAAACTTGAGATTATGGATCTCTGTACTAAGTTCTTTATTATGCACAAAACTATTAAAATCGAAGGAAATATAAAAAAATTCGAAAACTTAAAACCTAATATTTTTACCTGCCATTTTCACTAAAAATTGAATAATTTTGCCCTGTCTAGAGGGAACTTCGATTTGAACGAGATTCAGCACATTGATTGATGAGGTCCTAGCACACAAAGATTTAAAATAATCCCAAATTAAATGCATGCAAAATGGCGCCCCCAAAGGTCAGAAGGTAAGCGCAATGCGCTATTTTAGTAGCAACTGAAATATTGATTATTTTTCATGCAAACGTCTTAAATGACTTTACACTGGAATTATTTATAAAGCAGATCAATACAGGATATTGTAAAATATTTTTAAAATACTGTCCGTCCGTTTGTGCGTCACAACAAGTTTTCCCACATGAGCCAGAATGAAGAGATTTTCTACGTAAGTCTAAAGTGGTGCCTCTCAAAATTTGCAGTGCAAGAAAATATTTTATGGTGTTTAAGGGAGGTCTCCCCATACAGGGGGGTGACTTAAAATTTTTCTTATTTCTGTAGCCCTCTAGCAGCCAAGTTTCTCAGCAAACTCCGATGAAACTTGAAATTACATAAGTTACTAAGCAAGCTAATTTAACCTGCAAAAAATTATGCAAATTGAATGACAAATAAAAAAGTCGAAAATTTACAGCTTAATATTTTAAGCAGCCGTTTTCAATAAAAATTCAAAATGACGGCCACTGATGCCTCAGAAAAGAATTGAAAATGTATATATTAATGGTAACGCAAGTGCTGATTAAACTTTTATGAAAATATTTTGAAATTAACAATTTGAGCTATTTAAGCCGACAAGTTATCACATTTGTGTGGTAACCACTGTGAAATGTGTAAACAGCAAATGTGAGAAGGACGAAACCGTATTTTTATGTTTATAAAAATTTATTATCCACCGATTTCCAATATGTGATCCATACGAGTACAACTCAATTTAATTAGCAAAATATTTGCGCCTCTATCAAGATTCTCTAAATACGAACGTCGGCAGATTCTTCTTATGTTAATAAAAATCCATGTGGTGCTATGAAGTCTAGTAGTAGGCAAGCCAAATTCTTTTTCGAAACCTTACGCTACATACAACAAATTTGCCTTTCCGGCTGGTGCTGCCAACGGGGATTTTTTTAATTATTATGAATTAATTGTTGACACTCGTATCAAACAAAAATCGTTGATAGGCGCTTTAAAAAAAATCTCTGCAAGGTGAAAATAACTAATTCGAATTTTGAGTCTTTATCAATCTTACTGAATTCATCACAAAATTCCAAAGTAGAGGTGTTACTCAAGAAATTCAGCAGCATTATTGTTAAGGATGGTTTATTTAGAAAAATTATGCATATTGTTACACATAAAATCATAACTTTCGGTCATCCAATATCTTCCATATTCAGGAGACTTAATGGAGGAATACTACTGGAAGCCAGAAAAGATTTTGATAAAATGTTTGCTCTGGTATTTGCCATCCCTCTAAAAGTACTTGATCTTCACTCTTACATTTAGTGAAAAAAAAAGAATCGCGAGTTGAGACCTTGTGGTGATTACAGACGTTCCTGGCAATTATTCCATACCTCATATTCAGGATTTTAGAAATAATTTATTTGGTTGCACAATTTTTTCGCCATTAGATTTGGTAAAGGCCTTTCATCAAATTTCAGTTGAACCATCGGATTTCGAGAACATTGCAATTTGTATTTCTTTTGGGCTTTTTGATTTCCCAAGAATGACTTTCGGACTATGCAATGTAGCATAAACCTTTCAATGATTTATTCATTCTGTATTAAGAAATCTCCCATTCTGTTTTTTTTATTTATATGATATGTTAGTTGCATCTCAAAACAAAGGTAACATTCTGGAACATTTAAATACATTATTTACTAAATAAGAAGAAATCGGATTGACGATTAATTTGGAAAAATATTTGTTTTCCAAAGACAAAGTTAAATTTTTAGGACGTTGGATTAAAAAAGATGGAATTAAACTTTGTCGACTACGAGTGGATATAATTCAACAATTCCCTAAACCCGTCACTGTCATGAATTAAGACGTAATTTAGGAATGATCAATTTTCATCGACGGCTCATTCCACGAGCAGTAGATTTATATCGGCATTTAACACATTTAAATACATTATTTACTAAATAAGAAGAAATTGGATTGACGATTAATTTGGAAAAATATTTGTTTTCCAAAGACAAAGTTACATTTTTAGGACGTTGGATTAAAAAAGATGGAATTAAACTTTGTCGACTACGAGTGGATATAATTCAACAATGCCCTAAACCCGTCACTGTTCATGAATTAAGACGTAATTTAGGAATGATCAATTTTCATCAACGGTTCATTCCACGTGCAGTAGATTTATATCGGCATTTAAAAAAAAAAGATGGTAAAAGAAAAATTGATTGGGATAATGTTGCCGAAGATGTTTTTGAGAAATCTAATCAACAATTATCTCAAGCAACACTTCTTCCAACGCACATTTCTCGTTATTGTTAGACGGTTCAAATTAGGCTATTGGCTCAGTTGGACAACAATGTTGCTATGATCCGTGGCGACCTTTAGGTTTTTATTCACCCAAACTGTCACCTTCTCAAATGCGCTATAGTACATATGGCCGAAAATTATTAGCAATTCACGATTTTAACCGATCATAAATCTTTAATTGACGCTTTCAATGAGAACTTCCTATGCAAACTCGGCACCTTAGCTATATATCTCAGTTTTCAACTGATATTAAACATACGTGTATTTCTGCTGAAAACAAGTTAGTTGCTGATACTCTTTCACGAATAGAAGCGATTGAGCTATCTTCATATCTAGATTTTGGAAGGGATTGCAGTAGCTAAGCAAAATTATGGAATGCTTAGATCTTTGCGTAAGAATCCATCGGTCAATTTGGAAGAAATTTACATCCTGGTTCTGGACATAAAATATGTTGCGGTACTAAATTTAATTCATTTAGGCCGTATCTTACAAAAAAAATTTTTTTAACAAAATCTACGATTAGGTATTAGGTATCAGCTATTAGGGTTTCAATCAAATTGCTCACTAATAAATTTATTAGGGCCAACATGAAAGCTGATAATCAGGATTGGGTTAAAGCATATATATTATATATATATATATATATATATATATATATATATATATATATATATATATATATATATATATATATATATAAATATCTATGTATATACGATATATGTATGTATGTATATATATATGTATACAAATACATATATATATATATATATATATATATATATATATATATATATATATATATATATATATATATATATATATATATACATATATATATATATATATATATATATATATATATATATATATATATATATATATATATATATACATATGTGTATATATATATATATACATGTATATATATATATATATATATATATATATATATATATATATATATATGAGTGTATATATATATATATATACATGTATATATATATATATATATATATATATATATACATGTATATATATATATATATATATATATATATATATATATATATATATATATATATATATATATATATATATATATATATATATATGCATATATACATATATATATATATATATATATATATATATATATATATATATATATATATATATATATATACGAGTATATATATATATATATATATATATATATATATATATATATATATATATATATATACTCTGCAGTGAGTTTCGCTCAAGAAATTCATCTATAAAGGTCCTTCTTAACCGTATCACTTGTTTATATTTATTCGATACCCATTGCCTTCGTTTTCAACAAACTATTGCACATAATTTTCATCAAAGCTTCGAGAAAATGAAATCCTGTAGTTTAGTTAAAACTCAACTATGAGTTTTCACGTTCATCTGCGAAATTATAATCAGTTATAGAAGGAAAAATATCGTTTGCTTAGGTCGCGATTCCCATCGGTCTTTAGTATGAAAATCATTATCTTTGATTTTCGGGCATGTTATATATTATCTAGAAGGTAACGAATCAGTTTTCAAATCGCGATTAACTCTTTAATTTGCAGTCACTCAATCTTTATAATTTCTTGGAAGAAATTTGCAAATCCTATGTGTAATATCTCCATCTAGGGATGTGAGAAGGATCTTTAATAAGTTCATCATTAGAGAAAGAATAAATGCGGAAGAGAAAAGCACCCATGAAATTTATATTCTATTTAGAAATATTTTATTGGTTATTTCCGATAGAAATGATTGAAAAGTACCATGGTTCATCATTCATCAAAAGATTCTGTGTTCTCCGTCAAATCCTTGAAGAGTAGGAAAATAATTGGCATATTTCGTGCGAGGGTGCATTCAAATTCATATTCAACTGTTAATATCTACAGAGTCCTTGTAAAGATTAGAATTCACTGCCGACACGTTTTAGTTTGATATGTTTTTCTTCGTTTGAAATTCCTACAATCAAAATCCTTATATGCGTCGATATGTGATGCTGAAAAATCGGGGTGAAAGTCGGAAATTGTTAAATTTTAACGGCATTATATTTGAGTTTCATGTCCTTTGAATCGGACCTAGAAGAAAGTAAGTTGTATCAAATCCAAAATCAGGGCTCATCTATTTATACCCTTTCAAAAGTTATGCGTGAACATACTTAAAAAAGAAAAAATAAAAAAGTAAATATACGCCACTAAATAATAACTTTCTTTTCTTAGGAAGTCGGTTAAAAAAATTTGGCATTCCTCAATTATGAAGTAATCTAGCAAATGTCATAGTGTGTTGTACTTATTTTTTACAGCACAGTCGGTTAAAATTGGGTAATGAAATTATTTTGAATTCAGTGTTGGGCAATCTAAGAAAAGTTAGTATTTGTAGTCACATCATCTCAGGGTGTCACTTTTTCGATTTATTTTATATTTATAATTTGAAAAACGTGATAAATGTTTTTTTTATATTTTTCTGAACTGTCTCGACTTGGCCTTTCATCCGTAACCGGCTTGACGTTAATTTCTGGGAGACCTTGCTTATATAAATTTAGAACGGTAGAGAATAATAAAGTTAGAAAAAGTTATTAGATAACGAATTGTCATCTTAAGCTATTTCCTTTGTTTTGCTAACATTCATTTATAGTTTTAATACAAAGGAATTATAAATGTATTGCAAAACGAAACCGTTTAATTCCTTCCAGTAGTTTAGGTTTTTCAGGACGAATTGCTGCACACGGGTGAGTATGTCTCATGAATGGTTATGTTTTGTTGAAGAAATCCGCGAATAATTAACGCAACGCAATCGGGGCTGTTTTGCAATGCCTTTTTTGGAAATCGCATATGTTGTTTAGGCTTGTTTATGGCTAATTAGTTTAGGTTAGAATAGGTGTTTGAAATGCGTTTAAAATTGAACAATTTCACGAAGGCTGAACAATTTTAGGGTGCAGTATCAATCGTCCGGCCTTCGATCGAAATCCTCGCCGAACTAGCTAGTCTACCAGTAGCAGCCAATAAGTAGATTATCGGGTGTCCGAATTTTTTACTTCAATCCGTTATGTCTCCATACTCTACGTCTTAAGTTGGTTGTGAGGTCGATATAATTACGAAGTTTTTCAGAGTCACAAAAACCTGTTACAAACTCATTTGAACCTACATTGCTTTTTTGCAATCCGGGGTCCGCTTTATAAATAAAATATCCGGGGTCCGCGTGTCGAAACTTCAAATTTTCAACTTACTTTCTGCCCATAATTGATCTGCATATAATCCAAATAACTGATTACAATATTATTTGTAGACAATTATTTTGTTTATTTAGTATCCGCAGGAATTTTTTTTTCAGGAAAAGCCGTCGGATCTTGCTTCTTTTAGTGAGCAGATGTGTTTCGACTTCTTTGAATCATCTTCAGTGTCTGACTCAAAGGAGTCGAAACGCGTCAGCTCATTCAAAAAAGCCAGTCCCGACGGCTATTCCAGAAAAAAATAAATTGTTTGCGCTGAATGAACGATTTTTCATAAATAAAAATCGTGAGTGTTTCAGTTCGCCTCAATTTTCAATTGTTTTTAGGAAATTCGATTGCTATATGCAATTCGGCATGATTGTGTGTTTTAAAAGGCCTGCAATATTGCATCTAATTTCATTTCTCTTGACATAACTCATTCCCACCTTATAACATCGAGTTATTGCATACGTACTGTTTTTTGTTTATAACAAATTCGATTGTGTACAGTGTATGTACTTCCAAACAACCCTCCGATTTTCATAACCTGTCTCTGTTTTTCATGCGTCAAGATGAATCTTACAGTTGCTCGAACATAGTGGATTATGCACGGCAGGTTGTTATTGACAGTAAATTAACAGACTTGGTAAATGATATCAAACGAGAAGTCGGGGTCGTGGAAATGCCGGATGGGATTGAGAAGTTGATACAATATCTGAATGAATGGGATACTGTTTATTTTACGAATCAATGTTGGATACGGTGTGGCTAAAAGGAAATGGGATAATGTTTTCAGATAGTAGAACTTTGTTCATAACTGCAGTTAAAGATCGTCAATATAAGGATGGAGAAACATAAATTGGTGGAGCGATGTGTATAAATTTGATATGATTTTGATCCGAAAAGTAGCTATAACGGAACCACTTGTTGATATAGTTGACCTAAAGCTGATTGTTTCGATATCATATTTGTTTAAGGAAGTTGGTTAATATACAGTGCAAAAGTGTGATTTGAAGTTTTCCTCCCCATTTCAATTAAATTACAGGCATCACCACATCACCAGCGGGCGCCCGACGTATTGCACTTACTTAATGACATCTACTAAATTTTAATCAATGCAAAAAAAGGTGCACATACACTACACTTTTGATTGTTAGATTCGGTTATCTATAAACGTATTTATTAGGCTCATCATCATTTCTCCACGCTCGATATATCTGAAACTATTAGAAGAATTGAAAATACAAGAAATGTCTGAGTAAACAGCACACTTGGTCTTTTCATATATTTGAAACCTGACCGGGTATGGGACCCGCAACGATAGCTGACCCCTCCACTATACTGAGCTAGCCTCCCTTTTGATGCGTTATAGGGGCTCTTGCCCGGGTAGAATAGCCTTCCGCTCGTGTGCCCTTTTATGGTATAGTGTTATGTGATTCCATCAAATAATACTATAACATAAATTGACCACGTTTATACTTCTCATTTAATGAAAAAAATTAGTAGGTTACCTCGGCCTCGACACCAGTCGATCGATCGCTTCAATTCGTAAATGCGATTTTTTTTTATAGTGGGTCCTTGTGCTGGGGAAAAGAACCCGCCCCACGACACCATAATGCTAGCCTGCCAGCGCATTCACGCGTCCTCAGACAAGGCCAATCTCGGCGGATCTCACCATCCTCTTTCGCCAAGGCAGTAGACCATCGCTGCAGTCCTTTACGGACATTTATTCTACCCATTTCACTACATTTGTTAGCAATAGTTTAATTTGTAAATTATACTTTTGCTCCATAAACTGAAAATGGTACCCTTAAATTTCTTCAATTTTTTCTTGAAATGCAAGCATAATCAAGTTTAGTAGTTATTTCAAATGTATGGAAATACATTACCAACATGTTGTCTTTCTTGGTATTCATTTCAAATCGTCCTAGACACTACAAATCTCTTCGAATTTTCATGAAAATTTCAGGAATGGTATTTTATTCGTATATTCGATTTATTTGAAATGGAAGCTGTTTTGTGTTTATGAAAGAAACCCTCGATCTTTCATTTATAATTGAACGCTTTCTGGTATGTTCAACGGATTCTTAATTCAAGTTATTGATTCATGTCCTCAGAAGTTGTTTGGAACCCTAGAACGGTTACAAAGCCTTTCTGGTAGGAGCAGTCTTCTGTCTGGT
This sequence comes from Odontomyia ornata, assembly GCA_963969285.1. Taxonomy (NCBI): domain Eukaryota; kingdom Metazoa; phylum Arthropoda; class Insecta; order Diptera; family Stratiomyidae; genus Odontomyia; species Odontomyia ornata. The sequence goes on along the minus strand of OZ017742.1, from coordinate 195,636,284 downwards.
CTACATATTTTACATTATAAATGTTGATAATAACCATCGCATCAGAAAATTTAAATATGGGAGGAAACTTTCGTTGGATTTGTTTAATTTTTGCAACGCTTGTCAATAGGAAAGAAGGCAGGAATCAGCCTCATCTCAGCTTTCACAAGATTTTTTAAAAAACGTTTGAAGATTTGATGCACTCATTTTTTGTGTATTTTCCTTTTCTGTGCACCCCCGAATCAGTTTAAGAAAAAGCTCTCATGAAGACCAATATCGGCTACATTGTTTGAATTTTTTTCAGGAGCCATTCCCCTATATGGGGGGACCCCACTTAAATACCTAATAATAATTTTTTATTGTTGAACTTTAAAGAGGGCACCACTATATACTCACATACGAAATATCATGTTTTTAGCTTTTATCGTTTGCGAGAAAAATTGCTGTGACGCAAAGACGGACATACGGGCAGACGGACAGGCAAGTCACGATTTTAGCAGGGTTTTGTAAAATTATTTTACAAAACCTTAAAAAGTGATTGAATGCGTAAAGTGTCATGCTACAAAGGATGGATGATCAGCTGAAAACGACCTAGTCTAGAGACAGGTGCGTACGCGCGCTGGCAGGCTAAAATCTGCGGTGGGTTTTGCTCCTAGCACCAAGTCCCACTAAAAATATTTTTCGTGCACGAATTTGAAAATCTGAAGTACTTAGCTTTTGTACCTATTTACTCATTCCCCCTTACGTTGTGGCCTACAACAAGAGGAGGGGCATCCTGGTGGGATTGGTGTCTCTTCACACCCCTCCCAGTCGGACCTAAGTTCTGGCTGGTATCAGTCCACATGCAAGGACTCTTCCTCCTCGTGAGACCCACTAAAGCAAGAAAAGGACCACAGCCCGATGGCTAGGTAAGTGAAGGTACTTGGCCAACGTTGCGGGTGTCATACCCGATCGGAATAAGGAAGACCGAATTTTTGAATTTGTCCATTTTATTTTAGCATTAGATTTTCCGTTTTTTTACAATGAAATATTGTATATTGAAGATGATATTGCCGATAGTTTTCATCAATGAAAACGATAGATAGTAATTGGTTATTTGTTGGCATAATTCTATAAATATATATAGCATACACGATTGGTACATTTCCATATTCCGTTAGTACATTTTCATTTAGTTCAATCTATTCAACTAGAAAGCGCTTTTCTAATATATTTAAGCTCTGGTTTAACTTATTTCAGTATATATATCGTAAAAATGATTTTCTCTCACAATGCGAATGTTCAACAGGTTGACTTAGAAGAATATATTTAGTCTTTAATATGATTAAATAACATTTTTGTCTTGCATTGGTCATAGATAGAAAGATAAGTGAATGCAGGTGCTACCATTTTGCACGTTATATCTTATTTTGTTTTCTTTAAGGCGTCTCCAACGTGTGCTCTATATTTACACAAATTAAAAAGATTTCATTTGGTGGCTTATGGTTCGTCTGTGTTGTTAAATATTTGTGGAAGGTTAACCCATAACAAATCCCTCCCACTAAAATCATTATCATCATAAGGAAATCGGATAGCTATTTTTTTCTTTCTATCTGTTTCCCGGTAAAGGTTAAGTTTAAGTGCAAATAAGGATGAATTTGTTTCTAGCCACAAATCAAAGATAAAATTCAAAATTATTATTCATTGATTACACTATATCAAGCGCTTGTCCAACAATCATATATGTTATTCAATGCTTCGTCAAAATTTTTACTCTCAGTTCTTGATGTCGTTTGCCCACAATTGAAATATTGAAGTTCATACATTGTAGTCATCAGCCCCCATTGTGCGCTTCGGCAAGTATGGCACATCAATTTTATGCCGAATCGGTTATCGAACCTTAGTATTCACAAGTAAACGTTCTTTGATCACTTCTTCATTGTTCTGTGACTTGGTTGTTCGTGGAAATAGATTTGTAGAATTTGCGTTTGTATCTGCATCGCCGTTAGCTTCGTTTGTACGAGCTGCCCCCGTTAATTCCAATTTAAACGTATTTATGTTCGACGTCATTCATTCCTTTCGATCGTCTAACTCCACCAACCACTTATGAATCCGATTTAAATACAACGTCTCACGCTAAGCTAACTTTTGAAATGTCACGCGGAGGCAAATCGCCGTATAGCACAAAATGGCGGCAGAGCTTTAATCACTGTGCGTTGAAATGCGTGGATGAATGAACACACTTTCTCAAATTTAGTTTTACCCCCGATAACTTTGACAGCCAGCTCTTCCCACCAGCTGTCAAAAAACATGCATCAAGCTGCGAAGCAGTAGGAGAAGTTCTGTGTATATGGTGACTCGCCTCCTGTTTTTCTACCTCTGCGGCCAGCACACTTATACTAGCGTACAATAGAGTAGAAGCTATACATTCATGCAGCAATACTATAGATGTTTTCAAATTATTTTAGCGATTTTTTTTGGGGAGAGAATGTACATTAGTTAAATTCCCTTGTGAATTTGTTCCGACTTCGAAAATTGGTGACTTCAGGTTCAATAATCTGTAGCATATCTTTTAAACGTTGTTGCTAAAATCATATTCCTCCTTCCTGGTAAGAAAATTCACCTTGAATTGTTCATACGCTTCTCTCCAAAGAGTTGTTCGCAACGTTTAAAAAAGATACCGCTCTATGTGTTAATACTGCATTCATAGTACAAGTATTCCTCCTACAACACGGTAGATACGTTCCTGAAAAGTCTCGTCTTCCAGCAACTGAGTAAACTTCTACTGAACAAAACGCAAAATGAATTCAAGTTCAATAGGAAAAGCACATTTGTGATTTGTATACACAAAAAGGGATAACACACAAAAAAAGGATAGGGAAATTTTCTATTACTCCCCAATATGCACATGCCTAATTTGTTTTCCTGCACGCTCCCTAATACATACTAATTTCAAAGAAAATTGCTGCTATCTGCTGTTGAGGCCATGGGGTCCACCGTTTGGTTTTTATCCGAAGATTCTTGTCACTTTGCTGCTTTTTTCCATGCACGCTGTCCAAAAATAATGTAAACAATCGCAATCTAAGTTGATTGAAAAATTTCCTTTTCAATGCAAACAAACAATAATATATATTGGCTGATATTTGTCGCTGAGCATGACTCTTTAACACTTTATCTACGGAATCTCAACCAAAAATTGCTTCTAGGACTGTTATTTTTGTCGGTTCTTACTCTAAATCTGAAAAAGTGCAAATTTGTAATTAAATTTTGAAATTTTCTTCATAATCCATAATGCAATTCTCTAAAGTGATATCCCCTTATCGTGTTGTAGAAGTACCGTGTTATACGAGGAATATATCAATTTTCATTTCGTGTAAGAGCGAAACCGTGTTGCAGGATACCGTGTTGTAGGAGGGATACCTGTATATGAAGGCAATGTTAGTTTTATAATTCATTCATCGCAAGATTTATTACTCGTAAATCAAGAAGTGACCAAGTAAATTTTGCTTAGGCGCCTGCTGTGGCTGTAAAGATTCTGCAGACATATTTATATGATTCCTTGTAGTAACGCATTTGATTGAATGACACTATTCTTTTCATTTTCATCCTATCATTTTCTTCTCTAAATTTTTACATCAAGTTGCGCCAAATATAGCAGCGTTTGACTTTGGTAGTGAGCCGTTGAGTATGGGAAACTCTGCTAGCGTGCAATGTTTGGTAACATCTGGAGATTTCCCAATATTGTTTTACTGGGTTTTCAATGGTAATCTAATAGATGCAAAAAATGAAGTTTCAACCACAAAGTTAGGAAAACGCACATCGGCTTTAACTATAGATTATGTTACCGAAGAACATGCTGGAAATTATACTTGTGTGGCGGAAAATTCAGCAAAATCAATAAACTTCACTGCTGAATTGGTCGTGAATGGTAACAATGAAGACTTATTTTTCGGAGTAGAATATTTCCTTTAAATCACCCACTCTATTTAACCTAATAATTTTTTTCTTTACGGTGCGCATGTTTTTTGCTAAGAGCATTACTTTTACTAATAAATACAAGAATAAATGAATTATATCTAGTATCCTTTGGTTGAATTTGGGAAAAAAACGGATTGACATATGCGAAGTACACACGTATGGTTTGAGTTTTGTTTGTCTCAGTAGAAATAAATATTTTAATCTATTAATATTACTCAATATTATTCAATTAATTGATATTTTTGCTTTATACTTTTAAGAGTCCCTCCTAAGATCACTGAATTTGATTTTGGAAACGAGTCTGTTAACATAGAAGAATCTGTATCCGTTACTTGTTTAATACCCTCTGGAGATTTTCCAATTGACATTGCTTGGCTGTTCAATGGATATCCAATCAATTCATTTTCTGGAGTGTCAGTCATAACAGACGGCAAACGCACCAGTATGTTGATAATAAATAGACAACGTTGGAGCTCAGCGTGTTGTAAATTAGTTGTTCAGCAAAAAACAAAGCAACAACAGTAATTCACTTAGCAGAACTTGTTGTCAACGGTTTGGTTATATCCAGTTAAGTCCTGATTATTGATGTTGATTGTTAGTTAGTTCCTTTTTCTAGACTTATGTCTGAATTTATTCACATTTGAATTGAGAAATGTGAAACATTTTTCTGTTTCGAACCGAATCACAGTAGAGTACATCAAGAAAGATATTAGTTCTTTAAAAGCAAACGTACCTATGTACATAAAAATGATTGAATAATTATCATACGATACAGCTAGTAAAAGTAAAAACGAAATGTAATTGACTTAAATAAAAATTAAAAAGTTATGAGCATTACATAACATCTAATTGAGATCATATTAACCCATCGAGGTCAGAGTTGGCATCTGATGAGTGACTTCGAATACGAAAACTCAATATAATTATTCATGCTTTTTCCCAAAAAAGAAAAAAACAAAAATCAATAGCTTTTTTCCATCTTCACATAAGTATTTATTGAAAAAGTGTATTGGGTGAATTCTTAATGCAAACGCATACCAGGTGCTTTCCAAAGTAAACCAGACTTAGCTAAAATAGAAACGACAGGAGCTTTGTTCTGATAAATTCGAGTTTATTTATTCAAAATAGTCTCCTCCGGCCTCGATACACTGTTTGCGCTATCGAAATGCAATGCCAAATGCAATTTTTCGAATAGATAGAAGTCACAGGGCCATATCAGGCGAATAAGGTGAGTGATTGATGGTTAAAATGCGATTTCTAGTCAAAAAATCAGTCACAAGAGTGGATCGATGAGATGGTGCATTATCATGCAATAAGCGCCAGCTTCCTCCTTCGCGGTATTCAGGCCGACTTAGACGAATGCGATGCAACAAACGCTTCGAAACGCCAAGATAGAAAATTGCATTGACGGTTTGGCACGTTGGCACGAACTCCTTGTGGACAATTCCCTTGGAATCGTTAAAAACAAATGAGCATTGACTTAATTTTTGACTTCTCCAAACGCGATTTTTTGGGTGGTGGTTCGTCTGGGGCCTTCCATTCGGCACTTTGACGCTTAGTTTCGGGTTCAAATTGGAAACACCACGTTTCATCACCAGTTACAATGTTGTAAAGGAAGTTCTTGTCTTTTCTCGCCTCTTTAATGATGTCTTTCGAACGTTGAATTCTGAGCAATTTTCACAGACCTTCCAAAGCCCAAATGATCGGTTAAAATGCGATAAATCGATATTTTGGAGATATTCAACTCTGATTTCATGAATTTCAATGGTGATTTCAGCTAATTTTTGATAAATTCACGCACAATTTGGATGGAACTTTCGATGATCACTGATTTTGGCGGCCCGTATGCTCATCGTCATTTATGTCCTCATAACCATCTCTGAAACGTGTAAACTACTCATGAACTCTGGTACGAGATAGACAATTATCGCCATAAACTTTTTTCATCAATTCAAACGTTTCGGTAAACGTTTTATCGATTTTAAAACAAAATTTGAATTAGCCTCCTTGTTCGAAACTCTTTTTTGTACCGATGACACAAACAAAATGTCACTTAAGACGCAATAACTTCGCTTCCACTGAACCGAATGTCACCAAATTTTCACTGGATGTTTCCAACGCACTATCTCATTCACAGATGGCGCCACCAAAAAAATTTTATGACAAAAGTCTCGATTATTTTGGAAAGCTCTTTGTATAACCTGATTTCACTTTATAAATTCGAATTCATAAAGTAAATTAAGATTCTGGATTTAATGGTATTTTTCAGGAATCTGCCTTTTATTCAACTAAACTCATGCATTTATATTACAGAGATATTTATTTGTAATGACGAGACAAATTTAAATGGAAGAAATGCATTTCTATTTAAATCTTTGGACACAAACTTAAAATATAGATTAATTCCTTTTTTGCTAAGTTTTAAGAACCTTTGGAAAAATTTTTTTGATAGAATTAATAATACGTTGTAATTTAAGTAACTATTCGATTAAACGATTTCTAACAAGATATAACATAAGGACTCCATTAAACTTCCTTAAATATTTAGTTACATTGATGTTCTGATGGAATGAGTGTTCGGCTTACCCATAACATGTTCCAACAAAAATTTGTTAATTTCCGGGCTGTTTGGCCAAATTAAAAAAAAATACACCAATTTTTCCAAAAGGATAACTTGCGTGATCGCCTTCAGAAATACTACATCGCAGAGCCATTGCAAATCATATTTATACATACTTTTTCCTTAACTACATAATTACATTATTTTTCACTTAGGTGTTTCTTGATAACCCGCAATAAACCATTAATCCCTTCGGTGTCCGTTTTCTTATTCATTGTGTTTTCGGTTGTCATTCTTTGTAGAGCCTCCAGGATCATCCTCTTTTTGTAGTTACGCTCCTACCCTATCACTTTTGTGTATGTCCTGTTTGTGCACAATGCGTCGTTAGTGCCGTTCGGTTGCTGTTGCCGCTCCTCATGTTTGATTTGTGCGCCGATATCCTACTTTTGAGCCGTTGCTTTGTTGTACCAATATACTCGTATGTCATATTGAATTCGCAGCAGAGGATACTGTAGATAACGTTTGATTTGCAATCCTGGAGTATTTTCTCCTTTTTTGCGGTGTGTAGGGTGCCAAGCGTGTTCTTCACTTTGTATCCAATTCTGAAAGCTCCACATTCCTTGATAATTCCGTTAAATTTCTCCCATAAGCCCTGGATATATTCCATACCTACGAAGACCGGTTCATTTTCCGTGTGTTCTACTCGTGCCTGTTCGTTGTTATTCCTATCGTACTTTTGAATTATGGATGAATGGATAAATGAAGTTCATTGCGGGATATTAAGAAACACCTAAGTGAAAAATAATGTAATTATGTAGTTAAGGAAAAAGTTATATGTATAAACATGAATTGAAATGGCTCTGCGATGTAGTATTTCTGAAGGCAATCACGCAAGTGAAATTTTTGATGTTTTTTTAATTTGGCAAAACAGCCCGGAAATTAAAACACTTTTTGTTGAAACTAACAGGCCAAAAACTAGTACAAACATAACATGTTACAATAGGAGAGTTCTCCTAATGCTTTTCTTAATTTCTGCGCTTCGTAGAAGTATGAAATCACTATCGTCATATTTCAATTGATAACCATTGGCCCTGGTCGTCGATTTACTCCACCTACTTCACACCAGTAAAGAAACCGGAGAAACAATAAGAGGCAGTGGAATTTAACTTTCCGAATAGCAATCACATTTGGCATGTCTAAGTATGTTATGTATTAGAGTGTAATGCAGAAAAATGAAGGAACGCATAAATTAGGTATGCCTAATGTCCGACTAAAGAGGCCCTAATAACTGCTTAAGTAAGGCATAATGGGGTAAGTTCGATAATTTGGCCTAAGGGCATAATGCGGAAAATGAAAGTTCTGCCTAAATTAACACTTGTCAAATTACGATGAAATTAGAACTTCTAGTAAATGTCTATATTAAGACATGCTTTATGCATTGGGTACTAATGTGCAAATGCCTAATCCGCATTGGAGCGGAAACGACCCCATAAATTAGAAGAAGGTTTTCTCTATGGTTTTTCCTTCGAGAAGATAACCAAGTTAAACCGTAAAGAAAAACATTTTAAAAACTCAATAAGCAATTTATACGAAATCTCTAATTTATTCTAAAGAGAAGCTTATTGTTATTTTATAAGAAATTCTCTTATAGCAACAAGGTTTACTTATTAAAATAAAAATATATAGAAATCAATGTGAAAATGCTTCCTAAAATTAAAAGACCTGTTTATATTTAATGTGGACACCTGATTGATTTTAATTAGATGTTTTGCTGAACAACCTAAAAGCAATAATACATAAATGAAAAATATTAAAATTTATTCGAACAAAACTATTATTTTGTTCATAATAAGCAGTAAACTTGTTAAAATATATATCAATAAAAAATTCTTAAAATGTAAAGTTCTCACCAAACTAAATTCATGGACATATATTTATTTCTAAAATTTTCAAGGATGAAGCACTTTAAGACCATTGTTTAGCATATAAAAATGAGCTGTGGACCGTCTAAAGATATTAAATCTAGAAGCCTTAAGATTTCAACTAATTGCCAATTAAAAAAGATTGATTTTGCTGTGAAAAATTCAAGTTGACCCACTATAGGTTACAATTTTTCGTTAACGAGAAATTAACTATCTCATTAATAATCTCTGTTCTTTGTAATTATGTGCCCTGTTTTAAAAACACTTCCTCTAAATTTAACAGGGCTCATTTGCTTAAAAGATTTTAAGTCTAGAAACTAAACTAAACATACGAGGGTCATTCAACAAGTACTTAGCCTACAGAAGAAAAACGAAAATTTTGGAAAGGTGGCAATTTATTTTTCCACATAATCTCCTTCAAGCTCGATGCACTTGGCCCAGCAATACTCTAACTTCTTCAACCCGTCCAAAAAATACATTTTCTCGAGGGCTGCAAAATAGGCCTCCGTGGCAGCGATGACCTCCTCATTCGACCCAAATCTATTCCCGGCGAGTGATTTTTTCAGGTTTGGAAACAAAAAGTAGTCACAGGGGGCAAATCTGGAGAGTGCGTTGGATGGGGCAGCAATTCATAGCGCAATTCGAGCAATTTGGCCATGGCGACGGCGGAGGTGTGAGCCGGCGTGTTGTCGTGGTGGAAAAGCACTTTTTTCTTCGCCAAGCGGGGCCGCTTTTCTTCAATTCGACGTCAAATCGGCCCAATAAGTCTGCATAGTAGCGCCCGTTGATTGTTTTACCCTTCTCGAGGTAATCGATGTAGATCACACCTTGTGAATTCCAGAAAACGGTGGCCATCACCTTTCCGGCCGATCGAACAGTCTTCGCCTTCTTCGGAGCACGTTCGCCGGGTGAAGTCCACTGTTTCGACTGTTCCTTGGTCTCTGGTGTGTACCAGTGAATCCATGTTTCGTCGACGGTCACGAAACGTCGCAAGAACTCCGCCGGATTGCGTTGAAACAGCGCCAAACAGATCGCCGATGTGGTCTCACGGTTGCGTTTGTTTTGCGGTGTGGTAAACGCGGCACCTATCGCGCCGACAGCTTTCTCATGCTCAGTTCTTCGTGTAAAATATGATGCACCGGTCCTTCTGCGACGCCCACAGTCTCAGCTATCTCGCGAACCTTCAATCGACGGTCTGCCAACACGAGATCGTGGATTTTTTTAACGTTTTCCTCCGTAGCAGCCGTTTTCGGGGCACCTGGGTGTGGCTCATCAAATACGACGTGCGGCCACGAACAAACTCGTTGAACCAATTTTTGACGGTCACGATCGAAGGAGAAGAGTCACCGTACACAGCATCCAAGCGATCTTTGATTTCGCTACGCGTTTTCCCTTCCAAAAACAAGAATCAAATCACTGAACGATATTGTTCTTTTTCCATTTTTGTACAACTGACCGACACGCTCGCTTCCAAAGGCTATCAAAACAAAACTAATGAAAGGAATTGACTGAAACTTTGACAGTAGGCTACTAAAAGAATGTACTGTACGATGGTAAAACATTTTATAATAGCAGCACCATCAGGTGGTGAGGCTAAGTACTTGTTGAATGACCCTCGTAATAGTGAAAAATATTCGTTGTTTTTAACATTGTAAATTTAATTATATGTGAACTCCGACTGAAACAAGCTATTATCTGAAACACAATGTGAAAATATTAAATAAGCTTTAATAGATAGTGAAAGCGGCATATTTACCCTAGATGGGATACTTTAAGTGTAAAGTTTGTGAATTTGATGTTCAGCCTCGTACCTAAGGCACTACAAATGTCCGCCAGAAATGTCGGAATGTTTTATCACACTGAAGTAATGTACAAAATTATGTTTTGGCTTCAAATTTACTTGAAATAAAATTTGATATAATTCATTATGCTTTTAAATAAGTAAATGAAGATTATTTAGAAGCTCTTCGTTGAAATTCGGCAGAAGTAACACTAACTTTATAAAAATAACCAATCATTTGTGTTCATAAAGTCGCCTATAAGACAGAAAGTGGAAGAACAATAATTTTAGAAGAAGAGTTCTGAAGATACGATTTTCCCATTTGGGATTTATATATTATCTCTTTCATATTATCTCTTTCAGTATCACCATAAGGAAACATTTGTTTCTTATAATTAATTTAATCACATTAAATGTTGCTTTTCATAAATATTGACATCAACCAGTTAATAAGTCGTGTATTGTGTCAGATGCCATGTTGTGGGTAACATCAATTCTTTTAAGGAATTACATATGGATGCTTCTCTAATGTGCCAGTTTTATAAACATCATTAAAAGCCACATCTGCTTGATAGTTCTCTTTGTCCCTCATGGATGCGGGTATTTCAAGCAGTCGTTAATATGCCTGGTGAATAGTATACATGCATAGCCTACAAAAAGAATTTGCAGACAACGATCTGGCATAGCCAAGTACAGTATTTCGAGCCAGTTTATCCCCTAGACTCTGCCCTAACGTTATGTGTAATTGAAAAGACCTCTCCTTAGTCTTTACTTCTACAAATTTTAAAACATTAAATACACAACACATTATATTAAACAAGATGAATCATTAATTTAATTACTTCTGGGTTGATTCTTGGGGATTTGTATATTTCCCCCTACCTGTTATATAGTGGTTTCTTTCCTGATTCTTATTCTTAGTGCTCTCCTTTACCATTTAAGGATGCCTTTTTTTTACTTATTCCTTCATTCCTTATCACTCTCACAGATGTGTACTATTTTTATTTTATTCAGATATTTTTATTAATTTTTTTAAATTATAAATTAAAATCTGATAATAGAATCACTCTGTTCCACCATACACTGAGAAAAGTAAAGTATGAAATCAAAAGTTTTTAACTTAAAATCAAATTTATGAAATTCTTTGTGTGTAGCTGCATAATTGAGTTGCATTTTTTAATAATTTTTCTGAAAATTTATTAGGGAAGAAAAATGTTAGAAGAAGTTTTTTTCGACGTGTGTATTAATTCTCCTCAGGTGATAGCTCTTATTATATACACACCGGTGATGGCAACCACCATGTTTAGAGGTGAGAGAATTATTTTTAATTTTCCTACTTATGCGAACTCAATATGTTTTTGTAACTACGAATTATGTTCAGGTTAATTTTCTCCTGTAAGTAACTCAATATTGTAGCTTCACACAAAAAATTTTTATAAGTAATTTCAAGCTATCGAAGCCATCCGAAACAGAGCAATATCCGCACGAAGCAATAAAGCCTCACTGTAGAGCAAACAATTATCGTATAGAT
>OZ017742.1:195614555-195619555 GCA_963969285.1 Odontomyia ornata | reverse complement strand
GAAGGAAAATTATTCTATTTATTGACAACTGTCCGGCCCATCCTAAAAACATCCAGGAAAAGAATTAAAATGCATTAAACATGCTTTTTTCCCGCCGAATATGACATCTAAGTTACAACCACTTGATCAGGGTATCATACAATGTTTAAAATCTCATTATCGTAAAAGAATTTTGAAACCATCTTTGAACCGTTTTGAAGCGAACAAAAACAACAACATTACGTTAATGGATTGTGTTGACGATATAACTAGCGCATGGAATATCGACGTCAAACCTGATACCATATCTAACTGTTTTAAAAAAGCCGGTTTTGGTGAGTGTTCTACATGGGAAGAAGAGGATGAAATTCCCTTAATTTTCATAAGTGAATGGCTGAAAGAAAAGAGTGAAGATGAAATCCAACTGCATATCGAGTACGCAACTTGGGAAAATATTAAAAGTATAGAAGAAGGTAGCACCATTCACGATTTTATACATGTAGATGACGATATTGTTACTTCGGAGTTTCCTGTAGATCCGAACCGGTACAGTTGAACAACGAAGTTGACTGCCAACGTGACACGACGGAGGAAGAATGGAAAGAAGGTTTCCAGCAAACAAATTGGTTGAAAATTCGTTGAGTGTCTTGCGTTCCTATTTAAAGGCCAGTGAATATACAACCGATTCGCTGTATAATAGTTGAAATGAAATCGAAGCTCTTTTTCAAATCCAAGGTATGAAATCCAGTCGTCAGTCACAAATAACGGACTTTTTCATAGTAAAATAGTAAATATGTATATACATAAATATGGGAACATAGATATGTACACATGTACGAGTACTTATATGTACATAGATGTTGAATTTACTGTTTCAAATTTTTTGTTATTTTTTCAAAAACAGTTTTTTTGTGGTAGGGAGGTGAATGTCAATTATGCACAGAGTGTGGGACTCCTGTGCTTGCAAGAAGGTGACTGGACTACCCACTAAACACCTCCCCTGTCAACCAGAGAACCCAGCCTGGAACCGTTTGACACATTACTTCGGGCCAGGTCTCGTTTTGCCACGCCGTGAGGCGCCTTCAAGCTGGGGGATCTCTTTCCTAGCGAGAGGGAAGAGGAAGTGCCTGAAAGGCGATCACCCAGCCCCAGCGCCCCCGCCCGCTGTGAGTCCCTTTTATATTTTGGGACTGCCCGAACATAATGTGCCACCTGGTTCCATTTGTCAACCGATTCGTGCATCACCGCAACTATATTATCTGGAGTGAGCTCTCCATTTTGATCCATTTTGTGCACGCAAAAAATGTGTGGCAGGCATTGTCCTCCTCTCGTGGGCAAAACCGACAATCTGGGGACTGTAACTTACCAATCTAGTGCAGGTAAGACTGAAAACACCCGTGCCCGCTCAAAAGCTGGGTCAGATAAAAGTCAGTCTCATCATGCCTTCGATTTAGCCACGGTCTCACATCCGGGATGAGGCGCACAGTCCACCTTCCCTTCGTGCAATTCCCCCAAGACTGCTGCCAATCGTTGAGCGAGCGTTGTCTCTCCTCGCGGATAACCATCTCCCTCGTATCCTCATTTTGGCGCAGGTGAAGAGAGTGGCGCTCTCTAGAAAGGAGGGCGATAGGTATCTCGCTTGAAATAACTCTCACCGCCGGACCAGAGACTGTCGAATACGAAGATGCAATTCTCAGTGCTCCTCTTCTCTGTACCTGTGCACTCATCAAGTGGCGTCTTCTTGACGAGCTGGATTCCCCTACGTTGGCCATAAGTCAACTCAGGGCCGATATGCCCGAAGCAGCCTTCTCAGCCGTTGCCCTGAGTTGCTCAGAGAAATTCATCTTCGAGTCGATCAGTAACCCCAGGTACTTCACGGCTGGCTTCGATTCGATTTGTATGTCTCTAATACTTATCATCCTTACTCTTGGGACTCTCTGTTTTGTCAAGATGATCACTTCGGTTTTCTCCAGGGAGAAACAGAGCCCGCGAGCAGTCATCCAGTCCCTCACTCGGCGCATTAGCATACCTAGCCTAAATTGCGCTTGTTCAACGGTGCGTCCGGCGACCAGAGCCGCAACATCATCCGCATAGCCGACCAAGCGCGACTCATCTGGCATCTCAAGTCTCAGTAGCCCGTCGTAAGACACGTTCCACAGGTCCGGACCAAGGATAGCACGAATCGCATCAGTGAGTCTTCTCTTGATGAGTTTCTCTAGCACTTTCCCAGCCGTGTCTAGCATGCATAACGGGCGGTATGCAGACGATGATTCGGGATTTCCCTTCCCCTTGCTGATCAGCACTAGCCTCGCCACCTTCCAGCGTACCGGGAAAACCCTGTCCCGTAGGTAAGCGTTGAATGTGCTGAGCAGCAAGTCAGGACAATGGTGATAGACGAGCCGCAAAACCTCAGCCGGAACACCATCTGGACCTAGAACCTTCCTCACTTTTAATGAGAGGACTGCCTCCTCCAGTTCCGGCTGCGTGAAGAGTGGACACTCGACTGCTGTTTCACCATGGACAGCGTCAACACGGACGGGATGGGCGGGGAAGAGCCCCGTACTATCGCGTCCATCTTTTCTGCGTCATGTATACAAGGCATCCGTAGGGAACCAAGCTTCCGCATAACTAGCTTGTAGCCAAGGCCCCACGGATTCTTGTCCACATTGTCCACTAGGTCTTGCCAGCAGCAAGCCTTGCTACTGTTGATCAGTTTGCGAAGGCATTTCCTGGCCGCCTTATATGCTGCCACTCAGCTGCATGTCTTGTCACGGTTCCGCGCCCGTTGAGCCTCACGTCGAAGCTTGTGACACTCCCTTCGCTTTTCAGCAATTTCAGTTGACCACCAGTACACTGGGGGCTTGCCCTGCTGGTGTTTTTGACGGGGAATAGAAGCGCAGCAAGCAGTCGTAATGATGCTCATAATTGAGCTCACCACGTCTTGAGCTGGCAGTTCTCCCGTCCCCTCCAGAGCTCCCTGCAGCGGTGCACCTGCTGTGAGCACCTCGACGAACCTCTCGACGTCCATCCTTCCGATGTTCCATCCAGTTGTAGAAAGCCGACAGCACGAACGTCGGGAGACAACATCACTTATCTGAAGCAAATTGCACGGATGATCACTGGCTGAGTAGTCCTCTAATACTTTCCAGTTGTGTATCCTTCGTACTAAGGACTTCGAGGCGAATGTCACGTCCGGTATGGTTCCCTCACAGCCAATACGGCGGAAAGTCGGCGTGTTTCCGGAGTTTAGTACGACGAGGGCCGTCCTGGCCGCCATTTCCAGGATTCGTTTTCCCCGCGGATCTGTTTGAGGCATGCCCCATTCGATTGCTTTCGCGTTGAAGTCGCTCCAACGAGCACTTTGCCCTCTGCGTTCGAGACAGCGCCCTCCAGAGCATTAAGCCTGGCTTGGAAAGATGATATCGACTCGTTAGGCGTTAGGTACACACTAAAGAAGGTGATCCCTGAGCACCGAACCCACACGAAACCATCCCTCCGTCCACAACTCTCCGCTTGAAAGTCACTTTTCTGTATCCAGATGGCGGCAGTACCAGTTTCGTCAGAATACCATAATGCAGGACTTTTATTATGGTGTTGCTCACTCAACAGCAAGAAGTCGGCTTTCATGTTCCTCGCAAACAGCTCAAGCAGATTTTGGGCGGTTGAACTGCGGTGTAGGCTTAGCTGCAGGATGCGGGTCATCGGAGTTCTGATTTTGCCTTGGCTAGGGCTTCCTGGAACATCCGGCATTTTCCTGATCCCAAGACGTGTCCAAAATCAGGTTTTGGATCAGCATCCTTGCAAAGAATACAGTGTGCCTCCTTCGTACACTCTTTTCTTTTATGTTCCATTTCACCGCATTAGTAACATAGGAAACTCCTATCGGGTCCTTTGCATACTTGTGTGGTGTGACCATAACCAAGGCATTTGAAACATTGAAGTGGCGTTGCACTTCGCCGTATCCTACAGACAACCCACCCTATTCGTAGTTTGCCTTTGTTCAGGAATTGTTCGATGTTCTTATCGGTCAAGTCAACTATGGCCATGCGTTGTCCCCTGTTTTCCGGTGTCAGTCTCGCCTTGATCCTTCCCACGCTAGGGAACTTCCTTTTGATGGCCTCTTCTACCTCGGCCAGATCCGTGATGCAGCCAATGTCTCGTATTTCGATCGTTGCCATCGGCTCGAGCGAGGCTGTAGTTGCGCTTTTGCCTAAGACTTCCTTTACTGCGTCGCAGAATGCATCTTTATTGCCGGCCTCTGCTCCGAATTCGACCAGTATGTGGCCCGACCGCGTTGGTCGTACTTATTTAATGGTAGTATTGGTATCTTCGGGCCTTACGTTTCCCCTGATGTCCCGCAATACCTCCGCGTAGGATGGGCCATCTTGGGGTTTGACGAGCAGTGCCTGCTGCCGGGGTCTTCGTCCGGGCTTCTGCCTCTCCTGTTTTGCATCAGGTCCTTTTTCTGATAGGGCGTCCGTGCGAACTTTACTTTCTGGCACTTTTTGAAGGAGTTACTTTGCAGCTTTCTTCGCTCGTTTTGTAAGCACTGTCCGGAACCCGTGATCTGGTGCTCCACTCCCATCAAGTGCCTCTTCCTTCCTTCTTTCATCCCGAACTCCTTCGATTGGGCTAGACGCGATTCTTTAAACTTAGATATTAAGGCCCTTATGTAACATACCTTTACTGAAATAAATACATCAATGTTCATTCCCAAAACGTACACGCATATTTTCAGTTATTATTGATAACTCAAAGTCTTGATAACTAGAAAGTTCGACTGTCTATATATATATATATATATATATATATATATATATATATATATATATATATATATATATATATATATATATGTATACATATATATATGTGTATATATATATGTTTATATATATATATATATATATATATATATATATATATTTATATGTATATATGTATATATATATATATATATATATATATATATATATATATATATATATATATATATATATATATAAGTATATATATACATA
>OZ017742.1:195589555-195612055 GCA_963969285.1 Odontomyia ornata | reverse complement strand
TGGGTTTTTTTGATCTTTTTTAAGGGTTTTTGATTGCTCCAGTTTTATTGGGTCCCCCCTCGGAGCCGCTATCGCCGTTCGTGTGTGTTGTCAGAGTGCAGAGCGGGGAGGCCATTCGAGGGTTGGCACAAGTTCTTATGGGAACAAGTGGTCATAGCCAGACCAGCGATAAGTGGGAGTCCTTCTCAACCGAACCTACATCACCAACCCAATGGTGCGAACTTCGAACGTACTCTGCCTGCCAAGGTTTTACTGGGACGGAGAGTTGAATTGGAGCCGTTCACACACGAGTGTCACCTCGGCGCTACCGAGCAATGCAGCTAGGTCCAAACCATCATATCCGCCAGCCAAGAGCATGAATTCCAGTTCGTTGTCCAAAGCGTAGTCCAGATTCAGTCAGTGCCGTTACCTGTCATCCCAGGAGGGAGCCTCATGGCGCCCCCCATATCCTCGGTTTCGTTGGTGCGGTGCTCCCCAAAGAATGCTAGCCTCTTGTCGACGGCATTCCCCTTGCGGGAATTTTCTCGGATACGTAGGGGCGGAACTCCCCAAAAATTGCTAGTTTTCAAGAGTATTCCTGTCAGCCAGCATTCCCCTTGCGGGATAACGCTTTGAAATGTTTGCGCAGCATTACATAATCCAAAGATCCATCTTGGGAATTTGAATTATCCAAATCTGACATAGAAAAGACGACAATCTGTGCTGTCTTTTCTATGTCAGATTCTTCTACGGAAATCTGATGGTATGCCTTGATCAAGTCTAGTGTTGACATTATTTTACTTGCATACAAGTAATTTGTAACATCATGAATATGCGGAAGTGGATAATTGTCAGGTACAGTGATGCTGTTTAATCGTCGATAATCGTCACATGATCTCCATTCGCCATTTTTCTTTTTAACAAAATGTAATGGGGAAGACGACAAATACCTGATGGACGATACCTCACGCTATCATTTTAACAAAATACCTCCTAGCATTCGACATTCTTTCCCTGCTTACCGTTCTCACCTTCGAAGAAATGGGATGTCCAGATGTAATAACCTGGTGAGTTACGGAATAGTTAATTATCTTAAGTGTGCCATCGTGCACAATAATATTGTTAAATTGCTTTAACAATTCCTCCCATTTAATATTGTTATCAATAGAAAGCAAGATTGCCAAAGACTCATAAAGTGATTGCGAAATTTTCGTTTTACTAGATAATTTAATTAACGAATCAGTGAGTGGCCAAAACTAACAGAAATGGACTTAAGACTGTATGCTTTGATTTAAGTGGCATTAGTAGCTGTTAAGTAAAAATTGCTATTTGGAGAATAATATCTATTATTCTTAAAAGGAAGAACAGAAACTTCTGATCCTGTATCAATGAGATATGTAAATCTCAATACGGGGTCAAAAATTTCCAAACGGCTATGATGGCAGTTAGTATCAACGATCGTTTGCGAGGATACACCCATGAGTATTAAGATTGGTCTTGATTTAATGGAACGTTGGAAAACTTGCAGGGTTGTTTACATTTACGCGCCTTTGTGTCAAAATTTTCATGATAAAAAAATTCTTAAAATCATTATTTCGGGAAGGAGTTCTAGATCTAGAACCACTTTGAAAACGATTGATTCTACCAGAACTTCTAGATCTGTTGATTGAAACCATTTGTGCCATTAGTGAATATATTTGTAGTTCCATTGAAAGATTTGCTACTATTTGAGTAAGTTCCTTGAGCAAATCACTATTTTCGTTACTAGCAGCCTAAGAACTTACATTACTAACTCCTGAAGTTGAAGAGTTAGATTTTGTTAATGAATAAACCGAACTTGCGCTAGGAATTTCATGTATCTTGTCTGCGCAGGCTGCTATCTCGTTTAATGAAATTGTATTGCATGCTAAAACTGCCTGTATTTGAGGAGGTAAGCGTTGGAGCCATTACGTTTTCATAATATTTTCACTCAAACCATTTTCATATTTTGTTTTCATAACCCTTAGCAGTTGTGAAGGGGATTATATCCGATAGTAAGTTCAGTTAGAACTTGTTTTGATTTCTCGGAAAGAAAGTCTATATTATAGCTACGAGTATAGATGTAAGATCACTTAAGATTCTGAAAATATCCTGATCAAGAGCTGAAAACAAGTAATCAAACTTTGTTTGCTCTATCGTAACCCCCGGCTGATTGTATTGGCTTGCCAGTTGAAGAAGCCGTGCTTCCGGCTATTGTTTTTAAAGTGGACATGGTTTTTGCGATGGAGTATTATTTGTTTGATTTCTGGCAGAAGACAACGAAGTGCGCGGACATTGTAATTTAAATTCCCCGGGTAAATGATATTTGAAAAAAAAATGTATTTCGCTAAGTTTGTAGGAATGTCTTCAATTACTATGCCAAATATGAGCGCGATCTGTCAACCATTTTGTTTACAGCAGCTGCTTAAGTCGGTACATCTCAGTAGTGCGTTTCAATTTTTGTGATTCAGTGAGTTTCTTTTATTGTGACCGAATTTAAAGTCGAAAACGCAATAAATACCATCGATCAACCGCCGCGTTCACCAGATTTGGCTCCGTGTGGTTTTGATGAATAAGTCAATATTTTGCGTTTTATTTGCAATTCCGGGTACTTTTTTCTCACAATGTAAAACAAAACTCGCTGAAGGAGCTAAAGGCCATCCCAAAAAGTGCTTATGGAAAAATTGTTGGCGTAAGTGTAGTGCATATGATGGGGGTTACTTTGAAGGCGACAAAATAAATATTGATGAATAATTAAATATTTTGCGTTTTATTTGCAATTTCCGAGTACTTTTTTATCACAATGTATATATATATATATATATATATATATATATATATATATATATATATATATATATATGTATATATATATATATATCTATATATATATATATATATATATATATATATATATAGTGATAAAAAAGTACTTGGAAATTGCAAATAAAACGCAAAATATTTAATTATCGATTATTTTTTGTCGCCTTCAAAGTAATCTCCATCAGATGCACTACACTTACGCCAACAATTATTTCAGCCCTCGAAACACTTTTCATAAGCACTTTTTGGGATGGCCTTCAGCTCCTTCAGCGAGTTTTGTATATATATATATATATATATATGTATATATGTTATCTATATATATATGTTATATATATATATATATATATATATATATATATATATATATATATATATATATATATATATGTTATCTATATATATATATATATGATATATATATATATATATATATATATATGTATATATATATATATATATATATATATATATATATATATATGTTATATATATATATATATATATATATATATGTATATATATATATATATATATATATATATATATATATATGTTATATATATATATATATATATATATATATATATATATATATATATATATATGTATATATATATATATATATATATACATATATATATTCTAATTTCTATCGAAAAATTTATGTCCTAGGCGATTGCCTAGAAAAGAAAAACGAAAATTTTGGAAACTTGGCGAATTGTTTCTCAACATAATCTCCTTTGAGCTCGATAAACATGATCCAACGATGCTCTGACTTTTTTGACTCATTGAAAAAATACGTTTTCTCGAGCTCTGCAAAGTGGCGGCAACGACCTCCTCATTTGACTCAAATATCTGCCCAGCGAGTGACTTTTTCAAAATTAGAAAAAAATAGGAAAACGGTGGATGAGATAGCAGTTCGTAGTCTGATTCGAGGTGCGTTGGCTGTCATGGTGGAAGAGCACTTTTTTCTTCGCCAAATGGGGCCTTTTTCTGCAATTAGCCAATTAATTTGGTATAAGAGAGGCCAAGTACTTTTCGGATCGCCCTCGTAGGTACCGTGTGCTTTAACTTCGATGACAACGAAATTTTGGAAAGTTGAGGATTATTTCCTTCGTTTATTCTTGACGTGTTACCTTGATGTTGATTTCGTGTTTCTGAGTCACTAGCAGTTTGATTAGGTTTTTGATGAATGACTCAATTATAAAAATGAGTCTTTTTCAGATCCTCCTAACTTCGTAACTGAGCAGTTACTTTCCTGAAATTTCGTATTCTAGGTCTTATTCTTCGAGTTTTAAGGGAGTCAAAAGTAGCTCAAAATGGTTCATGTAAATATAACATACACAGCGGCATGTCACCAAACTTTGACGGGCACACTTCCGTGTGGTTTTTAGTATTAGACGGCCTTGTGCGGTCTTAGACGTTATTTTAAGTTTGTTGTTTGGATATTCGCATACGAATTGGAAAAAGTTGAAATTGAGTTGAAAAAAAAATTGAATGCAGTATAATTATTCGTGGTGCTTTTATATAACTTGTATACGGATCCAGTAGATGATGCGGTATAATTAGACTTCATGAAAATGGATTGTATAGCTTTGTATAACTGTTGAAATCAGTTAGACCTATCATGCGGCCGTTGGTTTGTTTAAACGCCTGTGAATTTAAAAAAAAAAAAAATTCCGGCACTAATCAAGATACACCTATCAAAAATTCGCTGTGGCTATTAGTGATCTTCAATTTTAATTGCTGAGAATTTTTATAATTTAAGGTTAAAATTGAATAAAATATTTATTTATTTCAGTTCCCCCGCTTGTATTGGAGTTTTCTTTTGGAAACACACCATCGAATGTTGGTGAAGTTGTCAGTATTAATTGCGTTGTGCCAAAAGGTGATCTTCCACTCAGTATTCATTGGATAACTAACTTGAGGCCTATCGTTTCTGGAGAAGACGGGTTTACTGTGGTTAAAATGAATGCTAGAACCAGTTACCTTAACATAGGTTCTTTAGATGCTAAGCATCGTGGAGTTTATAAATGTGTTGCCAAAAATGAAGCAGGCATCTCAGAATACGAGAGTGAACTTTTCGTTAATGGTTGGTTGATATTTGGAATAATTTAAAAATGTATAAACAGTTTTATTAGATGTAAGTTTGAACTCTGTTGTTTGTTTTGCTTTTTTGTTTTGTTGGAAATACTCGTATTTGTTCTTCATTTGAATAACACAACATCTTTCCGTTATTTAATTCGTAACAGCTAGGTGCGCTTTTGTTAAAGATGATATTCAACAACATTGCTTGTTACTTGTTCGAAAGTAAATAATAGGCTCATCGACAATCTTTCAGCTCTAAAGTCACCTAGATACTACCCAATAATTTTTTAGGCCGAGAATATTGGGTTATCCAATAATTAATGCCGTTCATGTTTTTCAAAGTAAATTTATTTATATTAACAACACGCAATAATCAGTGGTATATTGACATTTTGTTGGATGACCTTTTGCCATCTTTCGGTAAGTTGACAAATTCCACGTTCGAAGAAACTATAGTTTTTAGAAGCGGAGTACTGGCCCCTCATTTTTAACGGGCTGATCGGAATCGAAAGTTCTACCATTCAAATGATTTTGAATGGAGCGGAACAAATGATAGTCTGATAGGGCTATAGGGTGGATGTGACATCATGTCCCAATTGAGCTCGATTAATTTTTGACAGGTTAAACAGGTGTGGGGTCTGACGTTATCATGATGGAACGTCACGCCTTTACGATTGGCCAGTTCAGGGCGTTCTTCATTCTTTATCAATTTCGATAATTAACGACAGTAGACATTCGAATCAATAGTTTGGTTTCTTGGCAGCAGCTGAAAGTAGACTATACTCTTGTAATCCCACCACACAGAAAGCATAATCTTCTTTTGGTAAATATTGGCTTTGGATGTCTATTGTGGGGGCTCATCTTGCTTTGTCCGTGGTCGTTTTCAGACTACGTTATCATAAAAAATCCGTTTTTCTTCAACCGTTATGATTCTTTTTAGAAATGGGTTGTTTTTGGAACGATTCATCAAAGAGTCGCATATACAGGTATTAATGCGTATGGTGAGGTGGGTTTCTTTGCATTTGTGAGGAATCCAAACATCCAGTTTGTTCACGTTACCAAGCTATTGTAAATGCCAGTAAGGGGTGAGCCAAATACAAGTTTCTTTTTGAAAATGCAATAAAATTAACAAAATCAATTTTTTCTTAATATTTTTTTTTTTAATACCTCCATTCCCTACCACTCTCTCCATCACTCTTTCTTCGTCGCACAACGCTCGTGCGATCTGCATTCACATTACGTGGCTTGGTCCTTTGTGCCACCCAGACAATGTTTAACACATCGGTATAAGGGGGCACACAATATAATGTGAACTAGTCCTTTTCATGAACATCTAGTCAAAAAAAAAATCATGATCAGCTCTCAGAGATAAAAAAAATTCAATATAATACGACGCAATCAAAAAAAAACTCTGAGTAACTGTCACTTCAGTATCTCGCCGATAGGGTCAAAAAGAACGCCCTAAGATACTGGGCTCATAAAAGCAGGATTACAGGTCCACACTTCAATCAGTGCTAATTAAATGCTCCCTTAGCCTTTTCTTAAATACCATAAGTGAGTTTGCTTCCTTAACAATCTCTGGTAGATTGCTATATATACGCAGAGCATCATTCTTTGCATCGTTCTTTAGACGATCCGTTCTGGCAAAAGGTATTACGAATTGATCTGCATTCCTCGCATTATATGGGTTGATCTGTGATACCTTAATTAATGGCGCTCGTTCCGATCCATGAGTTTTTAAATTTCTGTAGATAAACTTAGTTTTCTCCATAATAATAATTTGACTAAAGGTTAATGATTTAGCCAATTGGTAAACCAAACTAGTTTGAGTAAGCATTGGAAGCTTCAGAATGTTTTTATACGCTTTGGTCAGCAGCCTGGATATACTGTTTAAATGTTGCTTTGCTGATTGACTCCAAATAAGTACTCCATAATGCAATTTCACCAGGACAAACGCATTTAGAACAAGTTTCTTGATGTGCATTCGAAAATCCTCATATCTTCTTAACAATCCTATTATTGGGGCTAATTGCCTCCTTAAGCTATTTATGTGTGGTAACCAGGTCATACGATGGTCTATATGATAAGACCAAGATATTTCATTTCTAGCACTCTTTGCAATTTTTCGCCATTAATATTTAGGCCGACATCTATGTCTCCTTTGTTCTTTTGCTTAAAAACAATATATTTTATCTTTGAAGTGTTCAATACTAGTTTGTTTCCAATTAACCACTGATGGAATTTTCCTAGATGTTCGTTGATAGGGTTGTTTGAGAAAAAGAAAAAAATAGAAGATTAGATTTTCTGTGATCAATTAAACCAGAAAAACTCTGAATATATTTGTAGTGGACTGTATGTTAAGTGAGTTGACTGATGAGCAAATCTAGAGGTTGAGTGATGGATTCGATTGAGGCTATTAGTCTATAAATGATTTTTTAACAGAACAATAAATTGAGTCTTCTGACCTTTTTTTATAACAAAACACTTCTTCACTAATTACACTGGTAGATTTGTCTGTACGAAAATGTTTCACTATAAAGTGTTCACTTGAGTTGGCTGTGATGAAAAAGGATGAAAACGGTAGCTCAATGATGGTCAATAAGCCACACACAAGTGAGTTGACTGGATACTGTATCTTGTGAGTGTGAGTGACGCTTTGGCGGTATTCCGTCCTTGCCTGTTGCTTCAATGAAGGATTTTTCACTTCATTTGAAGGCTCAGCACCACTGCTTTGTAGATGATTTTGTCGTCTGAACGGTTGTTGATGAGTTTGACTGATTCACTGTAGGAAAAACTGTGAGATGACTGCACAAAAATACGTGAGAGAACTGGAAACGATTCGTCTGCGCGACTATTCGTAGAGTTGTCTGGAGTATACTGGCGGTTTGCCGTGTGGTGAACACGCTTACCGGCGTCGCCAGGGCCGTGATGATGAATGGTAACCTTGTCGCTCTTTGCTGGCGTCTGATTGGCTACCATCAATAGTCAGGATCGTAGTCTAGTGGTTTGTTGAGTTGCACAGGGGGGTTAAAAAATATAAAAGATCGAGTTCGTCAACTCGTAACAAGGGTTCTCAATGGCAGTTTTGTCTCGTCCTGAATAAAGTAGAACTGTGTCATCAGCATATAATGTGTGATATTCCGTCAGCCCACATGTATTTAGATTATTTGTGTATAGCAGGAACAAAGTTGGGCGCAGTATTGAACCTTGGGGAACTCCTGTTTCCGTAGGTGCATGATCGCTCAGGACATTGTTGATTAAAGTTCTCTGCGATCTTCCCTCCAAGTAACTCTTAAACAACTGCTTAGGACTACCCTGAATACCGTATGATTCAAGTTTACGAAGCAAGAGGCCATGATCAACTGTATCAAATGCTTTTTTCAAATCCACAAAAATTGCGATGACATAATCACCCCTGTCAAGTCCTAGATTAATGAAACGTGTGACAGAATCTAGGGCATCCAAAGTACTCTTGTTCTTTTGAAAACCAAACTGATGTTGGCTTATGATAGAGTTTTCAACTAAGAATGATGTTAATCGATTGTTTAGTATTTTTTCAAATATCTTACTAAATCTCGTCAGCAGCGCAATCGGGCGATAGTTATTCGGGTCAAGATGATCACCACCCTTAAATATAGGAACTATTTTTGAAAGTTTTTCTTCTTCCGGAAAAGTCTCATTCCTAATATGCACGTTCATAAAATTTGCCATAATCTGGGCTATGTCCTCCTTTATTATACTAATCTCGTTCATCGTGATGCTATCGATGCCTAGCGCCGTATTCTTTTTCAATTCATTGATTACATTTAAGACTTCCCTTATATTTGTTTGATGAATGTGAAGGATGGAATTTATTGCGATGTTTGTAGTATTTAAATTGCCTGCTGAACTGGCAACGATTTCTTTAGTGATTCTTCCACCAATTGTTGAAAAAAAGTTATTTAATGAGTTCGCCGCGTCACGTGGACACGATGTGTTAGAGGACCCATCAGGATTCAGTTGAAAGTTTTGTGATATACCCTGGGTTGAAGAGTTATCCTTTACCTCATTTATTATTTTCCATATTTCGCGGGAGTTGTCAGCCGCTGTTTCCATTCTTCTTGAGAAATATAAGAATTTAGCCTCTTTCACCAGTCGTTTCGATTCTTTTTTCGCTTGCATATATACAAACTTGAAAGCCTGGTTTCCAATGTTCTTCCTGTAGTCCATGTATGCCTTCCTTTTTTCAATACTTACATCAATTACTTTTTTCGTTATCCAAGTTCTCGACACCTGATTTTTTTCTCAATTGTAGAACTTTGTTTAGCAGATATGATGATATTTTTGAGTTCAATAATACTATTTGGTTTTCGCTTTTCCAGTAACTCTCGTATGTTTGATTTAAAGAGCTCCTTGTCTAGAAATCTGAACGTTTTGTAGGTCGGCTTCTGTATGTTCAGGGTTTGGTCTTGAATAGCAATTTTTAACACACGATGATCCAGTTCCTCCCAGTCCTCAAATATGTATGTCATGCTTTCAGCGACTTTTAGATCATTGGTTACAATATGATCCAGACAGGTATTTGACACTGGGCGAGTAATTTGGTTGTTGTTTATGATTACCGTTCCATTCGTTTCTAGCGTATCCTTATAAATCCGTGTTTCTGGTGATTCCGTTAGTACATCAATGTTTGTGTCCGCTACTGTGACTAAATTTTTTTCAGTTGAAAATAATGTATCTATTACTGTGCAAAAATCTTGCGCATTCATACGATTGGGATTGTAGTACGTCCCTAATTTTATTTTTTTACCTGCATGGCGTACTTCAATTATTATAACGTTAAACTTATTAGGCGTCACCCTCTTGGTAATGAAATTGATTGTATTTTTTACGTACATTGCTGTACCTCCACCTCTTCCAGGTCTGCAGGAGAATACCGCATTATATCCTTCAATATTGTAAAACCGTGCTTCTTCTGGGTAAATCCAGATTTAATTGAGAATAATCAAATCTATGTCAGGATTTTGCTGCAGGTAAATCTGAATATCACTTAGCTTATGTCTTAAGCTTCTTATATTAGCATACATGAGTGTTAAATTTGTTCCACTTGATTGATTAGAAAGATTAGCAATCATCAAAGTTGTAGTCGGTGCTCCTCCTGGCGATCAATATTCTGCGTTGAAACTCCGGACACTCTACAGAGTCAGGTCTGTGAGAATGATCAGCATTATTATTGTTACCAATACTGTTCGAGCACTTCTCAATCGTGCTTTTGCAGTCCTTTAGGTCATGCTTTCCTCCACATTTTACACATATTTGCTCCCCTTCACATTTGATGTTTTGTGATTGTATTTTTCACACTTATAACACCTCGTTACGTTGAAGTCCTCTTTCACAAAATACGATCCATAATCTATATTAATGTATATATTTGCAAGCCTCTTAAACATGCTCCCGTTTACCTGGATGATGTGCAACCACCTTCCATTTCTTGTCCGCCTAGCATGTACAAGTTCCATAGAATCTTGCTCCTCTATATTGGGATTTAACGACTGGATCTCATTTCTTAATTCATTATTTGAGTATTGCTTTTCTAGTCCATTGATGACAAGTCTAGGCTGTTGCAATCTGGTCTCAGCAACATCATACTCCTCTTTCATTGCATCCATTGCTATATTAAAAAGCGAAGTAGCATTTTCATTTGTCGATGTTTTGATAATCGCCCCACCATTACGAATAGGCCTCATTAGCTGTAGAGGAATTTTACATTTTGATGGCCTGATCCTCGACTTAAAATCAATCAGTGTTTTTTCTGATGAAGAGTGATTTCGAGGCTTAATTATAACCCCTTTTTGCCCTTTTATATTTAGGCTTTATTCGCAAGAACAAACGCGCCCATTAGTCATGAAATACGATTTCATTCATATGGTAGACATTCGAATCAATAGTTTAGATAAAATCGATAGTCGAGAGACCGTAAGTTACCAATCTCGTGTAGGTAAGACTGAAAACACCCATGCCCGCTCAAAAGCTGGGACGGATAGAAGTCAGTCTCACCATGCCTTCGATTTAGCCATGGTCTCACATTCTGGATGAGCCGCGAGGTCCACCTTCCCTTTCGTGCGATTTACCCAAGGCTGCTGGCAATCGTTGAGTGTGCGCTCTCTCTTTGCGAGCAACTGTATCTCTCATGTCCTTATTTCGACGCAGGTAAATAGCGCGGCGCTCTCTAGCAAGGAGGGCGATAGGTATCGCCTGTAATAACTCTCACCGCCGAATCATGCGATTCGATTCTATATTTCTGTTCCAGTATGTTACAGTACTGAGCCCACAGCACTCATCATGAGGCGTCTTCTTGAGTCCCCCTACGCCGATACTCCTGAAGATGCCTTCTCAGCCGTGCCTTGATTTGCTCAGAGGAACTCATGTTCGAGTCGAATAGGTACTTCAGGTACTTCACCGCTGGCTTCGATTCGATTTGTATGTCTCCAATACTGATCATCTTTACTCTAGGGATTCTCTTTTTTGTCAAGATGAAAACTTCGATTTTCTCTAGTGCTAAACTGAACTCACGAGCAGTCATTCAGTCTCTCACTCGGCACATTAGTTCACCAAGCCTAAGTTGCGCTTGTTCAACGGTGCGTCCAGCGACCAGAGCCGCAACATCATCTCATCTGGCATCTCAAGTCTCAGTAGCCCGTCGTAAGATACGCTCCACAGGTCTGGACCAAGTATATATCCCTGGGCAACACCTGATGTAACTTCTATCCTTCGTTGGCCCTGTGTCGTGTCGTAAAGCAGGCTTCAGTCCTTCAGGTAGTCCCTCAAAAGCCGCATTAGATATTCTGGAACTTGAAAAGTTTTTCCAGCGTATCCAGCATATCCACTCATCTAGCGGAGTTGATGGCGTTACTGACGTCGAGTCTCACTAACTGGACGATCCGTCGCTTGGTGCGGCTATATGCCTCTGCCTTTTGGATCGCGCTATCCACCTCTGCCATCGCATCAATGGTAGAACGTCCTGCTCTAAAGTCATACTGCCGAGGAGATAGGTCCCTAGCAGCACGAATCGCATCAGTGAGTCTTCCCTTGATGAGTTTCTCCAGCACTTTCCCAGCCGTGTCTAGCATGCTTAACGGGCGGTATGCAGACGGCGATTCGGGATTTCCCTTCCCCTTGCTGATCAGCACAAGCCTTGCCACCTTCCATCAAACCGGGAAAACCCCGTCTCGTAGACAAGTGTTGAATGTGCTGAGCAGTAAGTCAGGACAATGGTGATTGAAAAGTTGCAAAACCACAGCTGGAATACCATCTGGACCTGGTGTCTTCCTCGCTTTCAATGAAAGGGCTGTCTCTTCCAGTTCCGGCTGTGTGAAGAGTGGACACTTGACTGCTGTTTAACCATGGAAAGCGTTAACACGAAAGATTGAGCGGGAAAGAGTGCAGGCACTATCGCGTTCATCTCTTCCGCATCATGTATGCAAGTTTTCCGTAGGGCACCAAGCTTTCGCATAACTAGTTTGTAGCCAAGGCCCCACGGATCCTTGTTCACTTTGTCCGCTAGATCTTGCCAGCAGCGAGCCTTGGTGGCGCTAGTCAATTTGCGAGGGCACTGAATCAGTTAATCACTCACACAGTATAGGCAAATAGTACGCACATTGTTCAACATGAAACTTGGTGATGAGGTAGCTTTAACCCAAAGTGGCGCTCATAATAGGATTCATAGAGCAATTCGACCGTGTGGGTGGTGAAATCGAATCGTATTTAGGAAGATTTGACCAGTTTTTTGGCGATTAATGTGATTGATGACGAAATGAAAGTTTCGATGATTGTCAAGTATATTGGGCCGGTTGCGTACGGAGTGTTGAAAAATTTATTTGCGCTGGGCATTGTGAACACCAAGATGTACGACCAGATAGAGCTCAAGTTAATCGAACATCATGGAAAAAAAGCGTCTGCTGAGAGATTTCACTTTTACGACCGAAATCAGAAACCTGGAGAAAATTTACATGATTATTTGCTGGAGTTAAAAAGGTTAGGAAATGCGAATTCAATTCATTTTTGTCGGAGGCGTTACGACACAGTGTGGAATGCTGAACAAAAATATACTGGGACTCAGCAATAAAAAGAATATTGTCAATGGAGACCGCATCCAGTCAATCCGAGCCCTGCAGCCGCCAAATACATCTGTGGATGCGTTATCGATGTCAAATCGAAACAAATAGTATGGTTCATGCAAACTTTGTGGTGGTAAAAATCACGAAGAAGCAAATTCGAAGTGGGATTATATACATGTTATACGTCTGGTGAGGGAGGGCACCTTGCAAACATTTGCACATAGAATCGAAAGAAAATAGACACCGTTGTCGAAGACCAAAGTAGTGGTTAATCGGAAGCGATTAATGCGGTATTGGTAATCGGACCGACGAATACTTTGAAAGTTTGCGTGTGTATAGACGATGTAGCTGTTGACGCTATCATCGATAGTGGTGCATGCGTATCGGTGTTGAGCAAAGACGCACGCGTAACATCTTTCGGACAAATGGGTCTTATGCGGCGCAAGACAGTCTTAAAATCTGTTAGTGTAGCAAATTCAAACGTTTGAGGTGAAGTATTTGTACGTGTATTTCTCGACCGGAAAACACACAAATTGAAATCGATTGTTTTCGGGTCGGGCAAGCAACTAAAATTAATCATCGGTAGAAATTGGATGGATGTGTTGTGGCCACGTTGGCGTGAGAGTATTGTGAAAGAGGTGCCCATGAAAGCCAATACGTCGATATCAGCGCTGACATCAGAAATATTCGTCAACGAACTGCGACAAAAATACGAAAATGTGCTTACAGACGACGGAACGTGCATTAATAATTTTGTGGTGAACATAAAATTGAAACCTAATGCAATGTCAGTGTATAAGAAAGCATATTTGGTACCATAAGCATTGCGCGAGACTGCCGAAAGGGAATTAAAATATATGCAATGAAAAGGCGTATTGGAGCCTATAGACCATAGTGATTGGGCGAGCCCAATAGTAGTCGTACCAAAGAAGGAAGGTGGAATTCGTGTGTGCACCGATTTTAAGCAAACACTAATGAAAGTTACTGAACTCTACGCGTATCCTCTCCTGACGGAAGGTATATTTTTGCAACATTAGCAGGTGGGAAGGTCTTCGCAAGAATCGATTTGAAAGGAGCATTCCAGCAATTGAAAATTGGTGAGAAGTCATTGTCATATTTTACAATAAATATCAATATTGGACTTTTCCGGTACAACGTTTTGACATTCGGAATATTAACTGCATCAGCCCTTTTCCGGAAGACAACGGACAATTTACTAAAAGGATCTATAGCTGACACTATCAATAAAGTCGGCAATGGGGTCCAGTGGTGTTGTGATCCCCACAGGAGACTTTCAATTTCTGTCTACGTTTCTCGCCTGCGTCTTGCCCATCAGACAATTAAAGTACTCTCGGAGGAACTCAGCTGCTTGCAAAC
Source organism: Odontomyia ornata (assembly GCA_963969285.1). Taxonomy (NCBI): domain Eukaryota; kingdom Metazoa; phylum Arthropoda; class Insecta; order Diptera; family Stratiomyidae; genus Odontomyia; species Odontomyia ornata. The sequence goes on along the minus strand of OZ017742.1, from coordinate 195,597,671 downwards.
GAAGTACTCTAGCTTGTTTTCTGATATCGATTCTTTGTTACGGTCTACTAAAGCATTCTCTTCCGAGAAATCGAAGCTTCCTCTTTCTTGTGGTCAGCCTCCATCGATGATTGGATCTGAGAATTCATCCTTCACAACAGAGAGCCTGAGTAAGCCATTATCATGCTCAACATCATCATCAAATAACGAGAATATAATGTCAAGAGGTGCAAATCTCTCCATCACGACAGGGTGTTTGCCGCAGAGTATACCTTCATTTTCATCAAGCAACGCAACACTAATGCTTAGCGATGATTCAGACTCTTAACCTACTCCATAGCCTTTTTTCTATCATTACAAGAAAGTATGGCACAGAGATCTTCATCTCATCGGGGAGCTATTCTAAAAAATTACGAAATGCGGCAAACAAATCTTCATATCAAAGCTTGCGTATAATACATCCATCGAGGACATTTTAGGTAATGTAAGTAAGAAATTTGGCTCATCTCTGAAAATAATTAGTTGCCAGAAGTTGACGAAGGACAACTTGATCAACAGAGTTATAGCTTCTTTCAAACTGACTGTTCCGATATCGTTCATCCATAACGTCAAGGGAAAACAATTTTCGTTCTCCACCGAGCTCCCTTCCAAAGCTGTAGCATCGGTTTTTCCTAAAAACGTTTATAATAGCACTCTTAAAAGTAAATTTTCTATTTATTGTCAAAATGTTCGGGGCTTCAGATACAAGCTGAAGGATCTAGCTTTATTCAATCTCCTTCTAACGATGATATAATCTGTATTTCTGAATTGACTGATAGCATATTTAACTCTGAAATTTTTCCTAATCATACAATTGTTAGGCGTGATCGTGATAGGTCAATCTCCAACAAGTTAGATGGAGGGGGTGTCCTAGTCGCCTACAAGAATACCTTCACTGGTGTCCCTTTAACAAATTTACTTTTCACTGCTCCTGTAGAATGCGTGGGGGCAAAAATAGTTACTTCATCTTCCCTTTCTCTTCTTTTCTTTTGCACTTATATACCTTGTAAGTTTCTATTTTCGGTCTACTATACTTTCCTCACCGAAATATCTAGTATTTTCCTATCGCGTTTTTCAAATTGTCACCTTATTTTATGTGGAGACTTTAACCTTCCTAAACTGGGATGACAATCAGGTTGATTCTGACTCATCTCAAATTTGATCTTTAATTTCTTCTTTTATGTCCATGTGCTCTTCTTCTTCGTCTTTGCACCATAGCCCCTCTCGGGCCTTCGCTTCCTGCAAATAGTGCCTCCAACTGTCTCGGTCCATTGACCGCGTCCTCCAATTTCGAAATCCTAGCAGCGATGAGCTGTCTTCGTCGACCGAGTCAGACCAACGTTTCCTCGGTTTTCCCACTGGTCTCCGGCCCTCAGTTCTTCCAACGAATACCTTCTTGCCTATCGGTTATTCATCCGTATGATTCATGTTTCCAGCCCATTGCAGCTTCCGCAGTCTTACAATCTTTGAGAAATTTCATACAGCTCATGGTTGTATCGAATTCACCATTGGTCCCCGTCTAGCTTCGCTTCGGTTATTCGCCTCAGGACCCGTCGCTCAAAGGCGGTCAATATATTTGCGGACGCTTGGGTAGGGTCCATGTTTCACACCCATAGCATAGCATAGTCTCTTTAACTGCCCGTTTTCGTTATTTTGGCGCTGAAGTGTGATATTTTGCATATTTGAGGTATTTTTCCTTGATTGCATCATGGGCTTTGTTTTATTTTCATTGATTTGTATCCCCACTAGTTTTGCTTCGCTGTCGAGTTTGAGGAAAAGTTCTTTGGCAGTTGTTAATGACCGTGACAAAATATTGATGTCGTCCGCATAGGCTACTACTTGGCTCGGGTGGTATAGTAATGTACCTCGTGCATCGACAGGTAGCTTCCTTATGACGTACTCCAGAGCCGAATTGAATAGCTATGGGGCCAGTCCATCACCCTGCTTTAGTCCAATATTTGTGTGAAAGGCATCGGTGAGTTGGTTATTGATGCGGACTTGTGAGGTCGTCGACGTCATTGTCATTTTGGTAAGACGGACTGATTTGGCTGGGACATTATTTGGGACAGTACGTTACGATCAATTTGGTACAGTACGTTGCGATCAATACCGCCGTATGCTTGCTTAAAGTCAACGAAAATTTGGAGTACGTCTATGTTGAACTCCCAGGATTTTTCAAGTTCCTGCTTGATTGTGAACAATTGGTCTATTGTCGATCTACCCGATCTAAAACCACCTTGATACTCCCGAATATGTACATGTGCTCCCTGGCTCAATTTAATAAGTTAACGTTAATAATCATATCTTTGACTTGTTCTTCTGTAGTATGGAGCAATCGTTGTTATACTAACCTCCAATTCTTTTTCCTTATCTTTCTCCTGATCCCCATCATCCCTCCTTAGTTTTGAAATTTCCTGTATTGCTTTTGTCCGTTGTCGTGAAAAAGAGCGTAAGCGCAATAACTTTTATAAAACTAAATATGAGCACCTTTTCGAAACAATTCGCTCGGTTGATTGGTCCTCCTTCTTTTGTGGTCTTGACTCGGATACTTGTTGCATCAATTTTTATGATTTCCAAAATGCTGCTATTTCTAACTTGACTCCGCTTGTCAGTATAAGAAACTCTTCTGACTATCCCTGCTTAACTCTCGATGTGGGACGAGCCTTGAAGGCCAAAGATCATGCACTTCAACATTTTTTTCGTGACATACACCCTGAGTCACGTAATGCTTCATCTGAGATCGATAGCTAAGAAAGAGATACAGATCGCTAAGGCTTCTTATTTTCATAATATTGAAGGTTCTCTAAACTCAAATCATTCAAAACTATTTGGAAATAAATACGCGCTCTCAAATCCTCTTCCGGTTTTCCATCCTCGCTTCATTTGAATCCCTGCTTAGCAACTTCACCTCTCGAGAATTCTGAACTTTATAGACATCAGTTTTCTTCTATTTTAAATGCTACTATCAGCAATAGCCCTTTGTTCCTAATCATAAACACGCCATCTTCATTTCCTTTTACTTGCTATCCGGAAGATGTTATGAAGCTTATTTTAGAGCTTGATGACTCTGTTAGTTCAGGTCCCGATGGTATTCCTAATCATTTTGTGAAGTCTTTAGCAACTTCTTTTTGTATCACCCTTTCTTTTCTCTTCAATTCTAGCTTATCTTCAGGCCTTTTCCTTCTTGTTGGAAAAGATCCTATGTTACTCCTATTTTTAAAAAAGGTAGCACTTCAGACGTTGCTAATTTTCGGCCTATCTCCTTATTACCTTGTTTTTCCAAACTACTGGAGAAAATCGTGTACTTGCACCTTTTTCACTTACTCATGATTTGTTCATTCCTGATCAACATGATTGTATTAAAGGGCGATTAACTTTAACGAATTTGTTAGAATTCATGAGTGTTGCTTCAATAACATTGGAGGACCGTTTACAAGTCGGAACCTTGTATTTGGATTTCTATAAAGCCTTCGACTCAGTAAATCACAATATTTTGTTGAGAGAACTTAAATTTCTTAACGTTCCTGGTTATTTGCTCCACTGATTATACTCATACTTATCCAATCGTGTCAGTCAGGTATCTTTTCAAGGCTGTCTTTTCACTGCCTTCCATTCGTCTTCAGATGTTCCTCAAGGATCCGTTCTTGGCCCACTATTGTTCACTATATTAATAAATGATCCTCCTGTCTTCTTTATGCAAACGACGTCAAAGTTTTTAAGGTAGTGTCGTCTAACGATGACTTTGCCTTGCTCCAAGAAGATTTAAATGCCATTTTATTTTGGAGTTCTTATAACCAGCTTGCACTAAATGTTTCTAAGTGCATCCATCTTTGATTTTCTAATAAGCCTTGCTCTATAAGCTTTCAGTTTTCGTTAAATAATTCGTACCTAAGTATGGTGACACATTTCAGGGACTTCGGTATCACTTTCGACTCTAAATTTAAGTTTAACGTTTATACATCTGAAATTACTTCTAAAGCCTCTCGCATTTCTGGCTTGAACTTAAGAAACTTCTACATTTTTTATGAATCACGATTATCTATCCTCAATATTCCTTCGCTGGAAAATCGTCAACTCTAACTTGATGAGTGTTTCCTTTACATGCTTTGCCGTGGTTTGCTCGAAACTCGGCTAGTCAACCAAGTTCCAGTGAGACGCGTTATGCGTTCTACAAGATCCTCTTATATATTTTATGTTCCATTCGCAGGTAGCTTGGTGTATTTTCACTCACCCATGCTCATATTACCTCGTAACCATGATGACCTTCAGCTTGGGCCTTTCCCCCTCTCATATTTAGTTTATAAAAAATATGTCAACTCTCTTCTTCCCAATTCTCAGTAATTTTTTTTCCTCCTCGTTTTTGCATTTTTGATTAATTTTATCTTGCTATTTGCATATCTTTTTTTTTCTTCTTTCTCCTTGCTGTGGTATTACTGAGTCTATTTTGTAATTGGATTTATTCTGCATATGAAAGAACAACATTAAAATGAAATTTTCATAGTGGCTGTCAGTAGCGAACTATAAAAACCCTCATAAAAAAATATACGTGATTTTAGTACTAAATTCAGTCTTTCCCGTTTTTCCTCCTCGCAGGCAAGGATACCCATGGTGAGTTCACCCTACATGTTGCAGGTACTACTCTCTTGAGGCATGGTAACCATCTAGTCCCTTAAATCGACTCTCGGTCGCTTGCGTTAATCCAGCTAAAGTCAGTCGGCCCAGGATGAATTCTGATTTGCAAGTAGCACGTGTCCTGTCATGGATAGTCACGGACTAACAAAGTGCCAATCCACGTTTGGGTTGCGAATCAGAACCCGCCGCAAAAGATGTTATGTAACAACTTCCGAATACACAAAGGGACTCTAATATAGTTTGGCCTTGCTAGTTATACAATGGTAGTAAACCACCAATGTATAATTCAAGAGCAAGTCCAAACGATATTGATATCCAAAGACAACACGAAATTCGAAAGTTGTTAGGGATGCTGGGACCTGTTTAGTGCAATTCTTTCGGGAGTTACCCATTCGTCCAGAATTTGGACACCTCATGGGGATGAGTTAGAGACGATGGTCGGTCTCATAGCTCTCGACTGTTGATACAGCCAGACTTTTCGGGCTATACGGTGGGCACCATTTGCAGTGTTTTAATAAGATTTTAATTGTTTGTTAAGGACTGCAGGGGTGTTCTGCTGCCTCAGCGAGCGGAATTAGTGCTACGCTGGAAATGGCCTTGTCTGGGGACGCGTAAATGCACTAAGCTAGCTTTGCGATGTCGGGCTCTTTTCCCACAGCGCAAAGACCAACTACAAAATATGTTCGCCCTTCCGAATTATCAGGTGACCGGAGTTAAAAAAAATCAATTGGCTGGTGAAAAAGGTGCCAATAGCCGAAGTAACCGACCGAAAAATACTCAGAAGGCCTGTGCCCAATAGTAGTATAATCTCCCCTAAATTGTTCTTTCTTATTTCTTAGTATTTTTTTTCAGTAATGTTATAGCTCTATTTTAAAATATTTTTTGTATAGATTTCGATGAAAACGAATTATTGCCAGTTTTATATTTAAGTAAAACAAAATAATTTGCCCACATTCACTTGAAACAGAATCAAGATAAAATGTTCAAACCATTAAAAAATTAAATATTTAAATTTTTATAATATTTCATCAATTGATAAGTAAAAAGGAAACTCACCTACTCCTTCGACGATCGCTTTTTGTTGGGGGGTAAAAGTGCATGAAATCTTTAATTTTAAGTCGAACTGATGCTTATTCCTATAATTTATATGGCCTCGATAAATTGATTGGTATTTCGGTATCAAACATTGAACGAAAATCATATGTCACCAAATCTTGAATGTCAAGTTTTCCGAGAAACCACTTATTCACTTCACATCGAAACGAAGCAGTTTCACCTTTTTCTAAATTTTTAACTTTTAAGCACAAGGTGATTATTGTATGCAAAATTTCTTCCCCCAATCACATTTTCCAGTCCAAAAACTGTGTAAGTTTGCCCGTAAAAAATAGATGGTCGAGGGTCATTCACCAAGCAAACCTTATGTTCAATATTCAAATAGAGTTTCACCTAGTTATCGTAAAGTTAAGTGGCGAAATAGGTCAAACTTTTTTATAAGTTTTGGATTTATGTTATCATGACATTCCCATACAAAGGAACTTCTAGGAATTCCTAAAGAAATACCTAGCAAGTCTTGGAGTCCTTTTGTTTATCAAAACATTCAGCTTCCGTAGCACTCTTATTTGTCGTTATTGCGTTGATTCGATTTTAATCCCCGAAATTCGTAACTTTTCATATGGTTTTCCCGAACGAACACTGGCAAATGTCGCAACTGTGCCGAGAAAAAACTGTCTATCGATGTTCGCTAGTATCCGTACATACCACGCACGCGAACAGCTCAGCTGCTGGGCTCCAACTCCCCGTTGTCGCCAAGCGCACAGCTCTTCCTCGGCGACAAGATCAACTTTTTTCTCCCATTCTCGCGCCGGAACGGAATTTTTCCAACTCGTATTTTTAGGGTTTTGTAAAATCATTTTGCAATACCCTAATAATATTCGCGTCCTGTCTGTCCGTCCGTGTGTCACAGCACTTTTTCTCGCAGACTATATAAGCTAGAAACACCAGATTCTGTAGGTGGGTGCAAAGTGACGCCCTCTTTAAAGTTTAACCACAAAAAGAAATTTGTAAGATGATTATGGGGGGCCTCCTCATATAGTGGAGTGGCCCTTGAAAATAAAAAATCATTGCGTGTAGGAAATGTGGGTATCAAATAAAAGGTCTTGATGGGAGCTTTTCAAAACAGGTCTTGAAATGACAAGTTTTGTTACAAGGGGTGCAGGGGAAGGGGAACTGTACGAAAATTTTGTGACACCTTTGACCCGAAAAATCTGAAAAAAATCACAGAGGTGTGACCTTAGGAGTACAAGGGCAACAAATACCTCAGAAGTCGAAGTTCGATCGACTTTGTTAATAATAGTACATTTTATAAATTTTACATTTTTGCCTATAAAATCAAAATGGGACCCTTAAATTTCCCAAAAGCTCGAATTTAATTTTTTTTTTGAAGCAATTGCATTTATTCTGAAAATTTCGTAATAATTGAACGATAGACAGCTAAGTTACAGCCGATTGAATATTTAACAATTACACCAGCATTAACACGTGATACTAGGGAGATACACGTTTGCAACGAACCTAGACACTGCAAATATGTAGGAATTTTGATAAAAATTTTAGAAATGGTTAGTAACATTGATGTGTTATCAGGACCAATTAATCGACGTGATCAAAAAACTTAAAACAAAATGGCGACGAATTCGAAAACATAATAAACATCATAATTTTTCGAACTCAGTTTATGGAACCTGTATATTAGTCAAGTTTTGATATGCAGAATATTTTGTTTGATTTACAAATTGTTTTACAAAACCCTTCTGGCAGGAGCACTCTCCTCCTGCTTCAACTTGTTTTTTATTCTTTTACTTTACTTTTTATTATCGCCAGCTGGGAATATATCCGGATGCTCAAGCCCAAGAAATCTCTCCTTGGCTTGAATCGTAGCGGCTGGCGATCATTTGGTACATCACTGTCATACGAGGCAATGGGCAACTCGAGATGAGAAAAAGTTAAATCTTATTCGCGAATAGATAAAAAATTTCTCGTTACAAGGGATGTTCCGCGCTATCGGCGATACTAACAGATGAAATATGTTGGGAGGAGACTGTTGTAGAAGATGATACTGGCGATAACGAGTTTGGGTTGAAACGCATCATCTTAATAACGACGGACAAACTGGGTTAGAGGACAAAGTGTCTGAGATGACTCTGGTCAATGCTTAGATTGATCATTGGTCCTTAGAGACAGCTACTTGAGTGGCTTCATCTTTGTTTGTTAGTCCAGTGAAGAATCGTAAAATGAATTTGCTTGTTTTAAATTCATTTTCATTGTGCGGTCCGAGTCAAATTTGATGAAATCCGAAGTACATACGTTAGAATATAAATTTATTTCGGCAATTCAATGCGAATCGTTAACTAGTGTTTCAAAAAATTGAATAGAATGTTTAATAAGGAGGATGCACATTCAGTTTTAG
>OZ017742.1:195569555-195584555 GCA_963969285.1 Odontomyia ornata | reverse complement strand
TAACGATTGAGTTGGTGGTATAAGACTACCGTCGAGTACTAGTCTGGTCTGGGCTGCTTGCAACCGAGTGAGGATCCAATAGCCATGACATGACATCTGGACATAACCGCAATCACTGAGACGGTTATTAAAATTCCCAAAAATGTCAATTTTAATGACGAACTCTGGCAACTTTATCAAGCCTTAGAGTTTGCCACCATTGAGTTGATGGTGTAAGCTCAGTTGAGTTAGACTACCGATTAACACTTGTCGGATTATGATTACCTGTCCGTGAGCATAATTGCAATCAGCTCAACATTGATAATATATATCAGTAAATGGGAGCATAAAGTTGCCATATTTAAACAAATTCTCAGCCAGCGACCACCAATGTGTTGCGGTGGAGATCGCCAAGGATTTTTTGTTCTATCACTGGGTGGGAGATAAATCAAATGAGCGTCGGGATGTTTTCAAGTTTCTCTTGAGGGTTGCACTATGGCCACAGCTTGTTTCAAGGAATAAATGAGTTGCAGTTGAAGTCTTACTAAGAGCACAATGAGTTTTATCAAGTCATCCTGCAAGGGTGATACATTCCGACGCAAACTGCGACTCCTTAAGCTTCTGTGTACTGGTGGTGCAGGAACTTAACCAAAAATAAAGTTATACCATGACCTACGATGTATTGCCTAGCAATCGAAAATCACAGAGAAAGCATTAAATCGGAAGACGGCATACGAGTACAACTCAAAAAAAATTACAATTCAAACTGATAAATGCAAGCAATGCTGTCAGTTGGCTGGGATTTTAGGAGTGTGTGGACAATAATTGGGGTTTTTTTGGTAGTGGCCTTCGTGACTAGACATAGTTGGTAAAAAATATTTTGCATTCGGTTCCAGGCTGTAGCCGTGGATAGTATGCTTGTCAGTAGTTTGATTTCACATAACATAAAGAGCACTTTCGTACAATTTGGTGTTGCAGTTACCCCTATCGGCTACAGATAGAAAATATCGTAACTGTTGTTTAAGTAATTAATTTTTTAAAATTATATTTTTCTTTCTTTCTCCTTTGCAAGTTCCACCAAAGATCACTCCCTTTGATTTTGGAGACGAGCCAATAAATATAGAAGAATCGATGTCCGTTGTTTGTCTTATATCGTCTGGAGACTCTCCAATTGATATTGATTGGCTTTTCAATGGATATCAAATCAATTCATTCTCTGGAGTCTCTGTAGTCAAAAGCGGCATACGCACCAGTGTGTTAACAATAGATAACGTAGGTGCCCAGCATGCAGGAAACTATAGTTGTTTAGCAAAAAACAAAGCAGCAACTGTGATTCAGTCAGCGGAACTTATTGTCAATGGTTTGTTTTTTTTCTTCTGTTTTCTCTCTTGACTTCTTAGTTGTTATCATTTGTTTATTCATGTATTAATCCTCCCATGATTTATAAAAACTACATTTAATCTTATTACGATACTTTTGGAGAAATAAAATAATTGTTATTCTTACTCGTGTATGCTTAGCTACTCGTATCAACTGCTAAGAAACTTTTAAATTTACTAAGAACATCTAAATACTTGTATATGGTTAACCTCATAATATTACCGGTGTTGTTAGTTTGTATGTAATATTTTACGACTGCTAAAAAAGTGAATCCATGAAATCGCAGTATCTATTTTTTCGCCAAGTCCCTGCGAAAATTGTACCGTTCAATTTTGGAGACGAGCCCGTAAATTTAGCGAATTCTGTATCAGTCACATGTTTGATATCATCTGGAGATCAACCAATCGGTTTAAAGTGGCTTGTCAATGGATATGGAGTACACTCTTTCAGTGCAATATCGATTTCGAGAGGCGGTAAGCGAAATAATTATTTGTCTATAGATAGTGCGTCTACTCAGCATCCATGCCATTATACACGCGTCGCGAAAAACCCTGCAGGCACTCTTGAATTCTCGGCTGAATTGGTTGTGAATGGTATGAACCATAGTATACTCAACTAGTAACCACACTCCATCAACCCTCCGGAAAAATCCGAACATAAGCCGAACAGCGAGCCATAAATCTCCGGTAGCAGGTAGGTAGGTAAATGCTGACGTGAGGATTGGCGCGAATATAAACATCTGCTTCGATGAGAGATTTCAGGATTACCATATCTCAAAAAATCAATAACTTTGCAGAAAAACAAATTCATTCCATGCAATCTTTTAGTTTTTTATTAGGATCTGGCAGCACTTCTATGTTCTGAAATGCGTAAAAGAACGTGTGCGTCGGAAATTTTATTTGCATTTTGCTTTGTTTCTGGAGCGTGCCAAACATGGGATCAGCTGTAATGCCCCGGATCAGCTGACGTGCCCCTGGGAAAATTTAAAAACTATGCAACACAGCGTAAATGAAAGGTGTGGGTACTAGTTGAGTATACTATGGTATGAACTAACCAGCTACTTTCATCATTAAATTATTTCGTCTATCTCGCACTACGAGTATTATGTATTTGTCAAACCCCATTTTAACAATCGCTCCATAAATTATAGAATCGACCCATTTTGAAGGATTTTGTAGAAGTCTATCTGAACTTAAAATTGAGTGTGATTAGTTGACATTTTTTATTAATTTAGTTAACAAATTTTATATATTGTAATATACTCGTATAACATCATTGCAACATAAACTTTGCAACCTTCAATATGAATATAAAATGATACATCAATACTGACAACAACTTAATACTTTATATGCGGGTACTTTTTCCGCCAAACAATGACGTAACGCGGGTGCTTTTTGACTTTATCGCGCCAAAATTAGACTTTAATAAAAAAATCATATCTCTCAAACTAATTGGTATTTTTTCATGCAACTTTTTGTATCTTACTAAGAAAAGAACTTTATAAATCGTTATTATAAAATAAATGGATTGTTCTATTTTCTATCTACACAAAATTAATACATTCTAGGTAAATATAGAAAAAAAAACATTCTCTTACCATCAAAATTACTTTATTCACATAAAATTGCAATATAATCACGAAATTTTGAATAGATCTTATAAAAAAAACTGTAGCCTAATAGTGCTTCACCGTGTGATAGCGTTCAAAATACTTGCCCTTGTGAAGAGGTACATTGCAAAACTTGCACATGTATTGTGTTTCACTGCGCAGTTTATGAGCGGCACACACACGATATCGACGTAAAATATTTTTGTTTTTGCCCGTTCCGACAAGAGGTTCTAAAGTGTGTCTTCTCATGTTCATTGACAACCTTCCCGGTGAATCCCATTTACTACTTTGGGCCCTGTATGTTGAAGGCACAGGATCAGCAGGCTCTTCTCCTGGAAGTTCGTCGGTTAACCAATGGATCGCTATATTCTTCAAAAATATTTGGTATTTTTTTTTATCTCTCGAATGCGCCGAATTGTATACAACAAATGAATTAATTAATGCGCAATTTATGACGTACATGGCCATTCTCTTGGTCCATTTGGTCGTTTACCATAGAATGGAATAATATGAGAGATATTGATCCGCCCGATCTACGCCTTTCATGTATCAATTATAATCAATCAAGGCATTTGGTTTTATAATTTTTTTGTTTGGTGCTTCGATCAATATTGTGGCTTTCTCTCATCTCAGCAGAGTGGATACTGGATATGAGAAACACTGTCTTTTTGGATTGCCACACTTGAACTAAAATGTCCTTCTTTCTTCTAAGCGTCGTTTCGCCTTTTGCCAAAGAAGCCGTTTTTAAATCATTTGGCAGTCCTCTTTTTTTTCGTATGGGACCGCAAATTCTAATTTTTTTCTCCAAAAGTATCTCTCCGTTTTGTACGCTATTGTAATAGTTGTCCATATAAACATGGTGCCATAAATCTGTATACGGAGATAAAACTGAAGTAATGGTTTCAATTAATCTTTTCCCTTCACCGCAATATATTTCAAGATTGCATATGTAGCCAGTATTGCTCTCGCACACCATACGCACCAGTATCCCATACTTTATAATTTTTCCTGCATTATAAACTCTGAAGAACAATCTCCCTCTCCATGATACCATGCCTTCGTCTAGAGACAACTGCTGAATAGGCTTATAAATTTCTCGAAATTTCGGAAGAAAGAAATTAAATAACGGTATGACTTTGCAAAGTTTATCAGAGTTGTCTTCCAAGTTTTCGTTATTATTGAAGTGCCAAGCACTCCATATTTGGCTAAATCTATCTCTGCTCATCATTTTGGCAAAAAATGGTGTCTCTATTGACTCTTCAGCAGTCCAATAGTCATCTCGTCGATCCTTGCATACCTGCCCCATAAGTATTATTAGCCCCAAAAACTTCTTCATTTCGTTTACGATAATGTCTTTCCATTTCAGAGATTTTCTAGAAGTTTTGAAAGCGTCTTCATTTTGGTGATAATACCTATTTGACTCCTCTACAAGAAACGCAAAAAAATCGTCGTCAATGAACAAATTCACGGCATCTGCTACACTATCTGGGACATTTTCAGTATTGATTCCCGGTCGCCCTTCAAACTCCTCCAAGACTGGTGGATTATCTCTCGATGACCATTCTTCGCCTTCATCCAAATCAGAACTGGATGAGCTAGAAATTTGTCTTCGGGAAAAAGTTGATGGTAGAGGTATAATATCTTCTTCACTATAATCGTCATTCTCGGGTTCGGAAAAATCTTCGAAGTCGCTTTGGCGGGAATAATTAGATAAATTGTCAGCGAACAATTCATCATCACTCTCGTATGTATCCTGATCCATGTTCAGAAATAGTAAAATAACTTTTAAAAATAGTTTATCACAAAAAAAAAAGTAAAAATAACTTTTAAAAATAGTTTATCACAAAAAAAAACTAGTGGCTGTTCAAAGTAAAATAGTTTTTGTACCAATATACAACGATACTTAGGTATTTTGTACGAAAATACGACAATTTAAAATTATATGAAATATTTTATAAAAGCAGAATTCACTCAGAAACACGATACTAAGACGTCCGAACGAAAACAGCATAACGGAGTGACTAGAGAAGAATGTATCGGCAGGTAGATGCGTAGGGTACACCTCATAATAGATAACGCGCAGTCCCCACCTCACCCGGCGGACATGTTTACAAGTTTCCCGCATACTACCGCTTAGCAACAAAAAACGAGTAAACTCGTCTCCCGCGCTCTACCATAAATCGGTATAGAACGAGTTTACTCGTTTCCCGCATACAATGTGAAAAATCTGTTAAGCGTGAGTGGAACTCGCGTGGAGAGGGTACCGTATGTCACGATGAATAAAAAAAGAATATACATACAGGTATTCATATAAACCAGATTGTAGTGGGAAATCGTTGAATATATTGTCCACTGTTGGATTCTGCCTTGTTTTATATTTACGAATACGTGGACTGATCTAAGATCAATTGATAGATGGTATTCCTATGTTTTATTTTGGGGGTTTTGTATAAAACATTTATAATTCCCTATTAAAATAGGTACCTGGTTGTCCCTCCATTCGTCTGTCCGCCTGTGCGTCACATCAAGTTTTCTGAGGGACTAGAGAGGCTAGAGTTCTCAAATCTTGTGAGCAGCTCAGAAGTTGTTGGTTAGTGAATGTTGGATAGTTGAAAAAAATATCAAAGGAGTTTATATAATGTATAAGAGTGTGACCCCTTAAACATTTTTTTTTTCACCAAAGAAAGCCAAGTAGGGTATCAAATATGAGGTCGTGATGATATTAGCAGCAATATCGATAACGGGGATATCACGAATAAATTTTTTATTTCCCTCCCTCGTGATTGAACACCTGTGGATCCAAAAATCTAAAAAAAAATCATGGAGGGAGTTTTTTTATGACTTAGACAATAACAAATACCTCAGAACTCGAAATACGCTAAGCTTTCTTAGTAATAGTAAGACGTATCAATTTTAAATTTTCTTAAATGAAATTGTGAGGGAATTCTTGATTTCAATGAAAATCGATGTTCGCATGGCTATTTATAAGACTGATCAGCTGAGAAAATTTCAGAAAGATCGATTAGTTATTTAACGAAGTTATGGAATTAGGAATTGTAAAACAAAATGCAGTTTTAAGTGCGAATATAGATTGAATTTGTGTTACTTCCCCCAACTTTAACATTTAAATTACAAGCTATTAACTTTTGATGTAAGCGTACAAGGTAAGTTCTATAAGTACAACGATAACAAATACCTTAGAAGGCAAATTCACACAACTTTGCTAATAATAGTATATTATGTTTTATAAATATAAAATTTTTCCCAGTAAATTCATATGGGTACTCATAAATTCACGGAAATTTGGTATTAAAGGACTTCGATAAATCATTTTTATGCTTTAACAGTTTCAATGAAATCGAATCGTATTTACGGAAGTTATAGCAGTTTGAATTTTCTTCAGTTACAACAAAAACCATATACTATTTTCTTACCATTCGATCTCTCCATCGAATCAGATACTACAATTTGAATTGGATCTTCACCCATTTTTCAGATGAAATGAATAATTAACACATCATTTTTCTTGAAAAGCCATCGGGTCTTGCTTTGTTATGTGAGCAGGCGCATTTCGACTCCTTTGAGCCATCTACAGTGTCTAAAGGATGTGTGGAAGTATATGATGGGTTAAGTAGGTAAATACTAAATTCTGTAACTACTAAACTAGGTCAGGTAGAGGGATATTAGGTTTTGTTTTTTGGGTCATTGGATGTCCGTTTGTTCTGTTTCATCTCGTTTCCGTTTTCGACGGAGACTATGGTCTAGTACCGAAAAACATGCGTCGGAATTTGTAACAAGTGATTACCGTCTGTTTTTCGATGCTTACAAGTATGTATATATTTCAAGCCTTTCTAGGATGTCAAGTCTCGATTCTTTGCTTTGTTTGTGTAGCAATGTCATAGAGTTTGTCACAACGTCAGGCTCATGTGCGTGGTTTTGTAGGTGCGTCGCAAAATTGTAGTCTGCCTTGTTGTGCAAAAAAGATCGTAAGTGCTCTTTGTATCTTGTTAATTTCGTTGTCGTATACCATGTCACAGTCCTTGCATGTCAGTTTGTATATGCCGCTATTCTCCTATATTGATGAGTCATTCAGTTTTGATTTCAGTTTGCTTCTAATGTTGTTAGTTTTGAATGCAGTTTGCAATTTGTATTTCCTAAGAAAGTTTGAATGTCTCTTTGCCTACGCGTGTTAACTAAATCCACATCGAACTTATGCGTTTAGTCTGTTGGCGTTCCTGTTTTTGTTTGTCTCGTGTAATAAGTTTGTCAATGTCATGTTGTTTGTATTCATTATTACTAGGTATTCTGTAAATGTTATTTAGTTCGTTGGAGTAGTTTGTAGAAGTCATGGGAATGGAGTGAAGTCTCTACACCATTGATCTGTATGCTGCTAGTTTATTTTGTGCGGGATGGTTTGATATGACGTGTGTGGTATGATCAGTTGTGGTTGGTTTTCTATATATTTTGTATTTTGTAGTCTAATCGTGTTTGTTTCCGTGTCACGGTTAGGTACATATGGTTAAGATGTCCATTTATTTCTTTTATATGAAATATAGTGAAATTTATATTAAGGTGTATTTCATTCATGTAAGTAAGTAGTTCGTCTTGTTTATTTCCTTGTGAGTCAATAGCGTTGAAAATTAGTAATACTCGTATAAATATTGTTGGTTTCTAATATTTCATTTGGGTTCGGATTTTCTTAAAACTTGTGGAAAAGTAAGTGATTTAAATATTTTGAATTGGTTAAGTTTTCATCAAAGTATAATTGGTAATCAATTTTGATGTCATCAGAAAATATGTTTAAAGGGCTGGAGTGATTACGATGCCTATCAGACAGGAGAACTCTTCCGCCGATACAACTTGTTTTGAATGTCCTCGACTGTATATTTTTCTCAATTCTAGAAATTTTTGTGATTTTTGGAATTTCGGACTTTCTTACTAAACATCAATGAATCCTAAATTTATTTTGGCTTAACGCAACCAAATGTTGCAATAAGAATTCAGCCAATTTCTAAACCTATTATCTAGCACCGAGGTTTTGGTCAGTCGAACTTGTCCCAATGGTGTAAACTAGGTATTCAAAAACATTTCAAATTCTTCAGGCGATTTGTAGCCGGAAATTATGCTTATTATAGGCTTTTTGCAAATGCAGTGTCGTCTTGTGATTCTCTTTCGAATGTTGTTCTTCTTCTTGAGAGTGTGTGGACTAAATTTTAGTTGGGAATGGCTGCAAATAATTTTACCGATGCAAAGTATATCGCCTGCAGTTCCAGATTGTAAACATAGATTGTTTTTGTTGCTCGTTTGTTTTCTACAGCGCACAAAACTATCCATTGCATAAGAGCTATCTTATTGTTTGCTTTTAAGTAAAAATCAAAATATGTGAGGGACTCACAGGAATGACTGGAGGAAGAATAGCTTTGTTAGGCTCGGGTTTTAGCTGTGTAAAAGATGAAACGCATAATGGGATGAAGGCTAGCTAAAATAGTTAGATTGACAGAATTATACTCCTGGTAGAAGGGACAAACCGTTGTTACTTCATCTTTGCCAACCGCCATATTACTCCAATATAGCAAAAATCATTCACATCATGAAGTCTCAGAGAAATTTCTGTTATTCATCTTATTTAAAAGTTTTAAGATCAAATCAAATCTCTAGTATCTGATTCAATGGAAAGCTCATATAAAAGCAACATCATGTGTTATTGTTGTTGTAATTAGAGCAAATTCAAAAGGACATAACTTCATTAAATATGATTCGATTTGTTGCAAACTTTCAAAGTATGATGTAATGAGGCGACCCTACGCCACTGCCGGCTCGCACACATGCGCATCGCTGCCATATGGCTTTCATGCGAACGTCAGCTTTGGATGACATTCCCATCCTACGTCAGTTGGGGTCGAGGAATGCCACCCAAAGCTGATGGCAGTTAGAGTCAGTGGAACTGTCAGAGAGGGAACATGGGCTCCGGTGCTGGATGTTGGTCATCACTTGGCCTATGATGTGAGCTCGCAGGGATTTAACAAAATTTAAGCAGAACGTCATGATGGAGATGAGGAGACAGACCAAGAGAAGCATAGAGGTAACAGAATACAATATACAATTTCGTTGTGAAAAAGGTCCTGAACCAATTAACTTGGAGAAAACCTAAAAATAATTAGATTGCTTTATTTAGGGCGACATTTTGCTACATAAGGAACAAATTAGATATTGTTAAATAATAAGTGTAAAACTAAGCGAAGATACATTTTATCCATTTACTCGCGTTAAAATAGTTCAAAATATTTCTGAAATAATTTTTGGACAATATATTATACAACGGAAATAAATGTTTAAGTTAATTTTTAACAAATAATTATACAGCTTAGTCAACTAGTGTTTCAGCTCACTTAATAACTTAGGCTACAAATTTACGATTATAAACTTTTAGTGCATTAAATTTTATCGTCTCATATGGCAAACATCGCAGTGAAAGTAAGCAAGATGTTTTTTTCTCTCAATTTAAATATTCCTTTAATAATCGCGATGGTTATAAACTCTAGAGGACTAACCTGTTGTTCGATACCCTCATTGAATTAATTTTGCTTAGAATCTGTTTTGAAAAGAAGCACTAGTTTTCGCCTGTATAATTTCTTAAAGAATAATATATAATTTGTACCATGGAAATAATGTAACAAAACTAATAATAATATTGCTTGCATAGCTTTATATTTTCTAAATACAAAATATACATAATCTCTTGATAATTTACAATCCATTCACACAAGTATATGTTCGATTTAAACCTTAAGTAATTTGAAGTTAATAGCAATAAAACCATGAAGTGCTAATCATAACACGTTTGTCCTTTCCAGCCTGCCCTTCTTTTCTTTCCAGCGGGAAGGAGAGTGCATGGTAAGTATACCGTCGCGAGGGTAGGGTTTTAAAAAAATCCGCCGATGGCCGGTTTTGCGTCGCGTGTTTTTTTTCTGGGCGTAGAGTTCTTCGGGATTGAGTTAACGTAGTGTATTTTTCGGTACCGCGTCGGTAAAATTCGGGAATGCGAAACGGAAATTAGATTTTTGTAATTGACTGAAAGAATGAATGAATACGGAATAACGTAACGTAGGTTTCTCTTCGGTATGTTTGTGTTTTCGACGCGTTTGAAACGGGCATTTAATCGTGGCTGAAATACGTAATTGAGCGTAATCCATTTTAAGACCTGCGACCGAAATCCTCTCCGTCCTAGCTGGCCGACAAGCAGTGATCGCGAAATGGATTACGGGTGCACGAACTGGTTGACTGATTGGTACCATTCGTTGGCACAACGAAGACTTCACGTGTAAAACCGATGAGAAGTCGGTTCCGACTTCGTTCGCGAATTTAGACAGGAAAATTGATTACAATGAGGACTTTCAACAAGAATGCTTAAACGTTGAATTTCATTGAGTTCAATGGTATCCATACGATTTTACTGAGGACAATGCAAAATATGGAAACCGTACTGTTATTAACAAAGTTGAGTGAAGTTTGAATTCCAAAGTATTTTTTGTTGTTATGCTCATAAAGGTCTACCTTCATAATTTATCGGATCAAAGATGTCCAATCGCATGGGGAGGACCAATTTCTTGTACATTCTCCCCTTCAGTGGAATCCAGACGGATAAACGGATAGACGGCAAAAAAAACTTCAATAGCGTTTTATAAATAGTACAGCGCCCTTTAAAATGATGGGTTCTGTTCCATTATTTAATAAAATGTCGTATGAAGACTCCTTAATTCATTTACTTAAATTTAATTTTTCATTTCTTCTTTGCAAGTTCCTCCTAAGATTGCTCCCTTTGATTTTGGGGACAAGCCAGCAAATATAGAGGAATCTGCATCCATTATTTGTCTAATACCATCTGGGGGTTCTCCGATTGAAATTGATTGGCTATTTAATGGATATAAAATCATTTTACTCTCTGGAGTTTCGGTAGTCAAAAACAGCATACGCACTAGTGTAATGGTGATAGACAACGTAGGTGCCCAAAATGCTGGGAACTATAGTTGTTTAGCAAAAAACAAAGAAGCAACAGTGATTCAGTCAGCGGAACTAGTTGTCAATGGTTTGTTTTGGTTTTTTTCTTCCTTGGCTTTTTAAGAGTAATCATTTGATTATTTATGTATTGATCCCCCCATGATTCAAAAAAGTCACATTGATTCTAATTCTCATACTTTTCAAAAAACAAGAAAATTCAGTGATATTCTTCCGTGTATATGCTCGCTTTAAATACCAACAAAATATCAAAATTGTTAAACCGAAAACCGTAATGTGATTGTCGTTTATGTTTAACAATGTTCTTATACCAAGTTCCTCAGATAATTGCACTGTTTTGTTTTTCTATGAGCAAGTAAATCAAGAGGGCTCTATATCAGTCGTATATTTGACATCATCTGGAGACCAACCAATTGATTTAAGGTAGGTCGCTCCACCATCAATGCAACTCTGATGAGTGTCATACAGTCTGTGCCATTGTACTTTACCGAAGTAACCGATGCTAAGGTCGTAAATCCCGACAAAATAAGGAACCATCCTGCAGCCAACGATGAGATTATGGCAGGGAAAAATAGAGTGGCCAGACAAATAAAGCGACGTTGTTTGACTTCATCGCCAGCGTCGAAGATGTGGCGGAAGTACTGTATTCGGAAACAGAAAGTGATAACCTCTCCCAAGGATGGTCGCAAAGTACAATTGCCGCCCAGTGACACGAAGAAGAAAAGAATACAATCTGTATGCGACTTCCCACAAATCAGCAAAGTACTAAAGATTGGGCTACTTAAACTAGAGGAGCTCCTCGACCGCATAGGGCATAATTGGAGGAGCTGGTTAAAGGCTGAAGACGAGCAGAAGGCTAAAGGGGCGCTGGGGGCGAAAACTAAGGGCCACATGCAGATAGATACCAACGCGGTCGGGCCACATACTGGTCAAATTCGGAGCAGAGGCCGACAATAAGGAAGCATTCTGCAACGCAGTAAAGGAAGTCTTCAGCAAAAACGCAATTATAGCCTCGCTCAAGCCGATGGCAACGATCAAAATAAGAGACATTGACCGCATCACGGATCTAGCTGAGGTAGAAGAGACCATCAAAAAGGAATTCCCTAGCGTGGGCAGGATCAAAGCAACAATACAATAGGTGACAACGCATGCCCATAGTTGATTTGGCCGAAAAGGACGCCGAACAATTCCTGAACAAGGGCAAAGTACGAATAGGGTGGGTTGTCTGTACGATACGGCGAAGAGCAACGCCTCTTCAATGTTTCAAATGCCTTGGCTATGGTCACACCACACAAGTATGCAAAGGACCCGATAGGAGTTTCCTATGTTACAAATGCGGTGAAATAGGACATATAAGAAAAGAGTGTTCGAAGGTGGCACACTGTATTCTTTACAAGGATGCTGATCCAAGGCTTGATGTTGGACACGTCTTGGGATCAGAAAAATGCCGTGTTTTCCAGGAAGCTCTAGCCAAGACAAAACCAGAATTTAAATTTATTTATTTATTATTATTACCAAACAAGGCATACATATAATACATTGATATACATAAATAACAATTAATAGCATTAACAATTCCCAAAAATTTTAAAAGTATTAAATCGTTATATAGTTAAAAATTACAAAATATTTAATTAGATTAAGTTTATTGGACTAGGGAGGACAAGGCGTTTAGGATAATGGATTTGAATTTGACTCGGGAGATTGTTGGAGAGTAGTGAGTACTCAATGAGTTAAATGTTTTGCAACATCTATTCATTGGCTCGCTGTCTGCGTACCCAGTATGATGCCGCTCTTCTATCAGTATACGCGAATGCCTAGTGGTTCGTGATGTTTCATCCAATTTTATTTTATTAGTTATGTATGGTATACTGATGGTGCCTCTAAGCACGTCGAAAGCGAAGCAGCAAATTATCATTGATCTTCGGGAGGAAAGTGATGTCATATTTGGAATTTGGAGTCTTTGTGCATATGATGGTAAAGTCTGGTAGTTTTATGGATCATATAAACATCTCAGAGCAAATTACAGAAACTGTTTCTGAACAGATTCAATTCTGTCTATATGCACATCAAAAACAGGGTTCCAAATGGAACATCCATATTCCAGTATGGGGCGGACTAAAGAAAGGTATAAGGTTTTGGTCACCCATATGTTCTTAAATTCCTTCGCTCTTCGCTTGATGAAACCTAGGATCTTATTTGCTCTGGAAATTATTTCATCGTAATGCAACTTAAATCGCATCTTTGTGTCCAGGATGACACCAAGGTCTTTGACACTATCGACTCTAGCCAGTTTTGTATTGTTCAGGTGATAATCAGCTTTGAAGACTGAATTTTTGCGGGAAAAGGTAATCACCTGACATTTTTCCAAATTCAAATGAAGCTGGTTTATGGAAGACCATTCAAACAGAGAGTTTATCTTGCTTTGAAGGAATAGTGAGTCGTTTTGAGAGGTAATCACATGATACAGTTTTAGATCATCCGCAAAAAATAAGTGGGATATATCCGATAAGGTTTCTGACAGATCTGAGATGAATATATTAAAAAGAAGAGGACCGAGATGACTCCCTTGAGGTACTCCAGAATAGGCATTTATTTCTTTAGACAAATGTCCCTGAAATTTGATTTTGGGTTCGGTTTTCTAGGTAAGAATAGAGCCAATCAAGTAATGAGCCAGTGATCCCAAATTTCTGCAACTTCTTACACAGTATTTTGTGGTTGACACGATCGAAAGCTTTACAAAAATCGGTGTATATAGCATCAATTTGGTGTCCTTTTTCCATTTCACATAGCGTAGTAGACACCATCACGGTGAGGTTAGTGGTTGTCGAGTGATTTTTTCGGAAGCCATGCTGTTGGTAATTCAGGTGAGGCTCTACGATGGGAGATAGTTTGGAGCAGATTATTTTTTCAAATAGTTTCGGAGTGGTCGATAATATAGCAATTCCTCTATAATTTTTAACGGACCCTTTGTCACTGCATTTGTGAATTGGAATCAGATGGGATGATTTCCAGTATGTTGGGAATTTTCCAATAAACCGCATCCTGCAGCTAAACCTACACTGCAGTTTAACCGCACAAAATCTGCTTCAGCATTTAGCGAGGGACATAAAAGCCGCAGTTTTACTATTACTATCCTCCCCCCCATTCATTCAGGTTGGCTCTATATAAGGTCTATAGTCATTCAATACATTTCTCGTTGCTTCTTTTCAATCAATATTGATCATGATGTTATTAAGAGCAGTGATCACAATTGCGACAGTAGCTCGCAGAATTGTATGGATACGTAACAATATCAATAAATATATATATAGTATATATACACCATATATATATATATATATATATATATATATATATATATATATATATATATATATATATATATACATATATACAGGGTGCGGCAGCATAACTTCCTCTTTTGAAATGCCCGCCCTTAAAGTGCTAACTGTTATAGCGCGGCGCTAGTAGTCTTATTCGAGAGAGGTGATTTTAAAGTTTTGCTCATCCCTTGGTTAGTCGCTATCATGCGTTGGAACAGTGCGGAGCGTGCATTTACCGTTCTACCGCTGAAAATTTGTTTTGTTGAATTTTGAAAAAAGGAAGTTATGCTGCCGCACCCTGTATATATATATATATATATATATATATATATATATATATATATATATATATATATATATATATATATATATATATATATATATATACATATATATATACATATATATATATATATATATATATATATAAATATATACATATATATATACATATATATATATATATATATATATATATATATATATATATATATATATATATACATATATATATATATATATATATATATATATATATATATATATATATATATATATATACATATATATATATATATATACGAGTATATATATATATATATATACACTTGCCAGAAAAATTATCCGTACAAAATCAAAACAGAGCAACATATTAGGAAACTCATGCTAAAGAAGGCTGCTACATTT
>OZ017742.1:195549555-195564555 GCA_963969285.1 Odontomyia ornata | reverse complement strand
CACCCAACTTAATTTCACAGTTCTTTCTTTCAGTATTTGAAAAATTCAACCACGGAGAGGTGCACAATTGAGCAGCGCGTTAATGTTGTTGGAGCCTTTTATGAAAATGGGCGGCCAAATCAAAATGCATTTCGTGGACTTCGTGATATTTTTGGTCAGCATAATCGACCAAATGTGTCCACAATCGGGAGAATTGTGCGCAAATTCCAGTGAATTGGTTCTGTAGGAAATGTGGAATCACCGATGCATGCTCGCCCAGTTCGTTCTGCCGAGAAAATTGATGCATTTCGCGATAGTGGGGCAGAAGAGCCGTCTACATCGACTCGTCGTCGTGCCCAGCAATTGAACATCTCACGAGCATCACTGATGCGAATTTTGAATAAAGATTTGAATTTAAATGCTTACTACGTTTAGTTGGCTCAAGAACTGAAGCCTACTGACCATTTCAAGCGTCGGTCATACGCCGAATAGTTGGTTGAACAGACAGAAGTGAATGGTGCCTTTACAAAGAAAATCATCTTCAGCGACAAGGCACACTTTTACCTCAGTGGATTCGTTAGCAAGCAGAATTGCTGCATTTGTGTGAATGAGAATCCACGAGTGATTGTTGAAAAGCCGATGCATCCACAAAGCGTGACTGTTTGGTGCGCTTTATGGGCTGGCGACGTCATCGGGCCGTGCTTCTTCGAACATGAGGACGGCCAAGCAGTTACCGTTCACCAGCGTATATGCGTCCCACTGCTGGGCATAGGCCTCCTCTCTTAGGCGGGAGGGAATGGGCTATAGTCCCCACGCTAGCCCAATGCGGATTGGAAACTTCACATTCATCTTCCATTCGCTAGCTTTTCGGTGAAGGAACAACATCGTGAGGAAACCTGCATACATTTACAATGAAATAAAAATAATTTAATTTCAGTAAGATATTTATTAAGAAAAATCTTTTCTTCGAGCTTTCTGTTCCGCAAAAGTGCCCTTAACATAATCAAAGTTTAAAAATCGGGCCATAGAATACCCAAGGTACATAACCTGTTTTGTCTCATAGAATTTCTTAGCTGCAGTCACAGAAATTGTAATAAATAACATTAATGCAGTGCATACTTCAGGGAAGCTGCAGGACATAAAATGCTTGTTTAGTATTAAGGACTTTAATACACGAAGACTTTTTTTTCGAAAGCTGAGAATTTCCCTGGCAAACGAGTCAGATATTTCTTTTTATATATATCAACAAACGCTAGACCTTTTTTTAACGGATCAGTGTCATTTAAAACTTGTAAGGTTGAAGGCTTCAAAATACTGAAATTTGAAACAATTTCATTCATCGGAGGGAAACG
Organism: Odontomyia ornata; assembly: GCA_963969285.1. NCBI lineage: Eukaryota > Metazoa > Arthropoda > Insecta > Diptera > Stratiomyidae > Odontomyia > Odontomyia ornata. The sequence continues at coordinate 195,563,224 of OZ017742.1, read as the reverse complement.
CGATTTCAGTTGATTAATAATGATGTCCAACACTCGATAAAATATGTTCACTCTGAACAAACTTTCCGGATCTTGGAGACGCTCATCCTCGCAAAGCTCGTCAAAATGGCGTTTTACCTTCCTCTGACGAGTTTTAGAAAATTCAGGGGTGATGGATCATTTTTCTGCTTCACTATTTGCATCCATTTTTAAATTTAAAAATTCGTGTCGATACCTTTTCAATTCTTCTAGACAAATTTTCAAACGTTTTAAGGCATTTGAAAGATCGGTGGCTTTAGACTGAATTGCTTCAGAAGCTGCATCGGTAGTTTGTAGAATTTTGCAATGAAAAACCAGTAACATAATAAAATTGTAGTTTTCGATCTTCTTCTTGAGTGAAACAGCTTCATTTCTTTCATCTGATTCGCAATTGAACAGAGTTGTTTTCATTAGCGCTTTTTGGACTTCAACCAACCGAACTTTTTAAGCAAAAACAGCATCATAACGTCCTGCCCATCTAGTAGGGTTTAATGTTTTTAATGTTATTGAAGTTGAACACTCACTTTCTTTATTAGATATAAAACTTAATAAAATATTTCATCTTTTGATACTATGCCCAAAAAAATTATAAATTTGTTGAACTGTATCAAAAAAATTTTGCATATCTAATAACCTCTCTCACTGAATCATTGAGTACTAAATTTAAGTTATGAGCAGCACAGTGAACATATACGGCATTTGGCTCGACATCTTTTATGAGTTTTTGAACTCCACCATAAGTCCCTTTCATTGCGTTAGCACTATCATATCCTTGTCCTCGGCACTTATTTAGAAGGATATTTTTGTCATTTATGGATTTAATAATTTGCTTGGACATTGCTAGGCAGTTTGATCCTTAACTGCATGAAATCCTAAAAAATGTCTCTTTAATGACAAGTGCATTTGGGGTTCATTACCATCTTTTTCGATCATGCAATAATGTAAAGTTCATACATTTGATCAATTTTTGAAATATCTTGAGTTGTGTCGAATATGATCGAGTAAAATGGTGCGTCATTTATTTCATTTCATTTATTTAGTTGCATTCGGAACCTTTTTACATCTAGAATTGATTTATCACGGTTGTAACAAAAGTAGTCAATTCAATTAAAACAAAAAGAATGAAAATATTTTCATGTAATTGTTTGCGGAATGACTAGCAATTATTGTTGAAATAAACGTCCTCGTCCTGACACTCGACTAATAGTGGAAGCATTACTGGACAACGGTTCCGTCTTAATACCGCGCCCTCTTCCACTCACAACCGAGCTAAAGCTAAACGACTCTTCTTTGGGTGGTCGTGGTTTATTCTTGTTACGAATTGACCACGGATTATCTTCTTCCTGATCCTCGTCACTAGACTCGTGATGGTAGGAACGAGCTGTTGGTGGGTCATGCGCCCTCTTCCGAGCATCTCCCAATGCCGTGAAACTGGCATCCGATTTTATATCTTCGTCCATATAATGGCGTTCGATTTTTGGTTGAGTGAGATTCGTGATAGCCGACGTTGAAGCATAAGAACGTGCGGACGTCGAAACAAATGACTTATTATCATCGAATGTTGAACTCTTGATTGATTTAGTAGTTATACGAGCGGCCGACAAGTCAGCACCTGATGGAAGATGTGAACCAGGAATCATTTCCATTTATGAGTGCATTTTCTACTTTTAGAACCAGGATAGAAATTAGCTCATTTTGTATTTTTGGACTTAAGTATTTTATCTGGCCCTTTGGTTTACTTAACAATTCTTGTAGAATCGGGTCGTATTCTCTTCATAACTCAACAATACTTAAAAGTTTCCTTTGGAGCTTGGATCACTGCTATTTGCGTTTTCTCGGTGGCCACGAAAGGCTAAATTACACGTTGAAAGTGTCAAAGTAACTAACATCAAGGAGTCTAAAAAGTACTTGGTGCCAAAAAGATTTTACTTTTTTGACCATGGACTCTTGCTCTTCATCGAGTGTTTCATGTAGCCGCCACTGTTGATACGAAAGACAAGAATCCAGATAAATTATCGATGTCTGGTGTCTTTCTATGGCTTCTACAATATGTTTCCAGTCGTCATAGCCCTCAATCCAAACATATTGTTTTTTTTTCGATGCCCGATTTGCGAATAACCAACACGGCTCACAATACACCTTCTGAAGTATTAAAGAATAGGATAGCCATGTATGTTCAAGTTTCTCGCCAGACTTGGAAACAATATAGTAATGTTTTTCTAGAACAGATCGATTGTCACTGTCTTTTAAGAAAGGGCCCTTAGGTTTTGTAATGATTTTCGTTTAACATCGCTCGAACGAAATTGGAACCGACCTCTCATCGGTTCTATACGTGAAGTCTTTGGATGTGACAACAGACTGTACCTTACAGGTTAACAAGTCCGGACACATTTAGTCTACTCCGAGATGGCTGCTGGCTAGCTAGCTAGTTCGGAGAGGAGTTCGGTCGTAGGTCTTACGCGTGCAGACCAAGTCCGAAATACAACAACTCAGCCACCGGTTCACTTGCCCGTTTTTAAACACGTCAAAAAATACAAATATACGGAAAAGTAACCCACTTTACTTTATTCCGTATTCCTTCTTATCATCCAGCCAACAACAAAAAAACTTGAATTAATTTCGCGTTCCCGAATTTCACCGACGCGGCACCGAAAATATACTTCGTTAAATTAAATCCGAAAAACCCTACTCTAATAAAAATGCAAAGCAACCGATGGTACCACGTACCACACACGACGCGGAACCGCCCATCCGCGGATTCCTAGAACCCTACCCTTTCAACGGCATACTTACCGTTCGCCATCACTCCTGCTGAAAGAGAAGGGTAGTTTGGAAAGGAAAGTCTGGTTATAATTTTGCAATCATTCCGACTTTAATATTCATTTTTATTGGTTGATAATTTTATCTAGCCTTTAATTAAAGGTTTATAAACTAAATAGTCTCAAACATAACTTTTTTTTAATCAATAAAATAATATCGAATTATGAGCGCAAACGACAACCAAAAAACACGAATAAAACTTCTTTACTGTAAATCGCCACCTAAAGAAAATTTCAAATTTTTTTTCTAATACTGTTTTGAAGGAGCAATTAATTCAACATATTCAATTACATATCTGTATTTTGATTGATTAACAAATTCATAATAAATTGAAAAGATATTTCATTGCGCTGATATTTTTAACACAATGATATTTTAAATGTCATAAATGAAACGAAACTAAGTCCTTTTTTTTTTGCGGCAATGTTCTTAAAAAAAAACAAATTTAAATATATATGTATAATCGCATCTTACATCTAATTTTATTTATATTTTAACATTATGTTGCGAAGTACAAAATTGTCTCTAAAACAATACAAGTCTGAATCCTGCTAATGAAAAGAAACTATCTCAACATTCCTGACGTTTGCAATATTTTCAATTTTCTTTTAGTATTTTAATTAAAAATTATCAGTTTCAATTATTCACGTCGTATCGTTAATTTTATCCTAATTATATCTTAATGATACATTCTACATAACTTTTTATATAGTACCACAAGATTGTACAACCTAAATGACTTTTTCGTATTACAATCTATTGTGAACATTAAATACCTGAATTTCTATAATTGAATCGTTAATATGTTGCACCGTTTTTTGGAATATGTATTTAGTACTCGTAGTATTTTCTGTTGTTGTTTGATTTGTTTCATAAATTTAAATAATTGTAACAATAACAACCGATATTTGTGCAAAAGTGTACGCGTGTAGTTTAGAAAAAGTATTAACAAGGTTTGAACAAGTAAATGCTTCGAATTTTGTGGATTGTGAAAGCGATACGAGAGGCCAGCGTAATTCAGGTAATGAGATCTTCATTTCATGAAATGGACGTCAATTTTATCGAACCGAAATATTTTTCAGCAAATTTTTTTGTTTTGTTGTGAATAGATCGAATATCCAATATTTTTACCTGATGAACACTGAAGCGTTGAATTCAATCATTCTAAAGTAAGATCAAATTTAAATACCACGAAGTATACAGCTACTGTATTTGATATCTGAGTTCAAAAGACTAGTTTGGAAGCTACACTCTTGCCAATTTGGAGCACATTCATAATACAATAAGAGCACCTTTTTTTGTAAATAAGTAAAAACAGTCTTCTTTCCGATTAAATGCGGATATCCAAAAATCAATTATTACTGCAGAGTGTTCCATGTGCTAGGAAACGTTTAAAAAATAAACAAAATTTTATCCATGAAATAAATAACGGTTCTACAATCTTTGCGTTGTTCTCATGCCATTGGGTAGTACGTTAATATGTTTATACCTCATTTCCTTGAGTCCCATCTTTCTTCAACGTGCTCAAAGAAACAGCAAACATAACCTGCACCTTTCTGATTTTTCAGATGCCTCAAATGCGACATGTTCCAAACTCCACTCCTATTGGGTGAGGGAAGTTTGCGATGACTGACATTTAAATAATAAAAGTATAATACATAAATTTCTTAATGGACCATATTTACGGAATGCACTTCCAATTTCATATTCCGACGCAGATGACCCTAAATTTCTCACGTAGACTTGCATTGAAGATCCCATTCACGATAGTGAGACAGTTTCACGTTATCTATTTTCTGGAAATTACAGCGTGCACGTACTCTTCGAAAATTTTCACTGAAAATCTCGCCCATTAACTTTACCGCATGGCTGAGTCAGACTGCCCCTTTGACATTCCCCGCCAAATTGACTTGGGATGGGAAGTCGTCTAAACTGACGTGAGATAGGAAGCCATATGGTAGCAAATTTGCATAGATGTTAGTCACCAGTGGCGTAGGGCCGATTCATTATAGTTGACAATGTGTTCAGTCACGAATCTTTTCACTTGATCAATTAGCTCTTTAAAATGATCCTTATCAGTAACATATAGCGAAGATACTATATTGTTTACGCTAAAATATAATTCTCTTTGATTTTTGCTAGTAAATTGTTGTGGTTGTTCTGGATCTGGATAGACACCGGTGTTGAGTGCTGCATTTGATAATTCTGGTAGACTCTTAGTAAGGTCCAATTCTTCACCTTTGGAGCACTGTTCACTCGAGTTTTCATTATTAAACTCATAATTCTTCAAGTACTGATTAATTTAAGGTAGCTTTCTATTTTTCTCCAGTCTCCCTCTTTCTCTTTCGTTTTCGCTCTCGCTTAAATATTTTCTGGAACTATAAAATAACAATATCTAAGTTTCACAATCAACTTTACTTTGCCACCATTTGCAGATTAAATAACACAACAAATACGAAAAATAAAAGATACAAATGAACAATTGTCAAAACAATAACACATAGAATACGCAATCAGTAGAGCCCTCATAAAAAAAATAGCAAATCCGGGATTCCCCTAACATAGTGTTGCTAGCTCGCCCCAGCGGCAGCGGCAGGAAAAAATACTTTTTGGTTAATTCCCCGATCGTCAATGCTCACCCGCCACCTACTGCGACAGAAAATGTGGCATTTGGTCAGCCCTGCCACTCAAATTTGTAGGAATTAATCCTGCATTTAGAATTTGCAATGATTTACATTTTAGGTATCATACATTTATGTAATTTATTTGTTGCCAATCATTTCAATTGACTGCCAATAGAGTGAATTGAATTGATTGGCGATAAGGAACATCTATACAATGCACACGCCTCTCCATCCGGATAAAGGGGTGCGGGGCAAGACGCGTGGAAAGTTTTCGATAGGGGAAATGCACACTCATTCTCACCGACAAGAGGTACATAGGTAAATTTTTTCTCAAAGCTCTGTTATGTTTTATATGAATTTCCTATTGAATCCAAGTAGTGCATTCACGGGTGCGCTCACTATTGTTCCTACGCATGTAGATTGTGGTGGCTTATCTTACTTCGGCCATTATCGTAAATAATCCATTTTTCATTTACCGTTATGATTCTTTTTAGAAATGGGTTGTTTTGGCTACGATTCAGCAAAGAGTTGCACATGTTAACGGGTTTGGAGATTTGCATTTCCTTTAATACGTGAGGAACCTAAACATCCAGTTTGTTTACGTAACCAAGCTGTTATAAGTGCCAGTAAACGGTTGAATTCTATATGTCGAGCTTCTCTGCTGTCTCTCGAGTTGTCATATGCCGGTTAGTTTCGATTAAAGCCTTTATTTTCTCGTCATCAGTAGTAGTTGGACGGCCTGTATGTGGTGCATCTTGCACAGTAAAATTTCCAATATGAAAGCTAGCAAATCAACGCTGACAGTGGCGTTCAGTAACGCGGTCCTCACTATAAATTCACACGATTTCTTTCGAGTTTGCATCGTACTTTTGCCCTTTGGGAAGCAAAACAATAAAATATGCAGATAATGCTCTCTTTGATTGTCCACTTTCAAGTTTATTTTTAACCAACTTGTTGTTTACTAATGACGCTCAGTTTTTGACTGAAAATAGTCTAAAATTTAATCTTTAAAATAGTATAGGATAATATAAGCCCCGCAATCACTACTACATGAAATATGCAGCTCACGTCATTAATTATACAGTTTACGTCATCTATTATCGAAGAACCCAACACTCAACCTCTTTTCTTTATTTCAATTATAAACCTACAAATTCGGCTGACAGCAATTTTTTAGTCTAAGCTCACTTCTGAACAATAATATATTTCTCTTTATTATTTCAAAGAGGGCCATATGATAGTTTTCGCTAGTAATTTTTATAATTTAACTTTCTTCGTTAGTTCCACCTAAGATTGCTCCCTTTGGATTTGGAGACGAGCCAGTAAATATAGAAGAATCTGCGTCCATTACTTGTCTAATACCAACAGGAGATTCTCCAATTGACATTGATTGGCTTTTCAATGGATACAAAATCAATTCATTTTCTGGAGTTTCGGTAGTGAAGAACGGTTTGCGCGCAAGTATGTTGGCAATAGACAATGTTGGTGCTCAACATGCTGGAAACTATAGTTGTTTAGCAAAAAACAAAGCAGCAACAATAATTCACTCAGCGGAACTGATAGTTAATGGTTTGTTATTTTTATTACTTTTGTTCGTAATAATAGTTTCTATTAAATAATTAAAGAATTCATGATCCCATAATTGAAAAAGTCACATTCATCCGTATTATGATACTGAAGAAACATGATAACTGCTACTCTTTCCCGTGTATGTTAGCTGACAACTTCCAAAAGGGAGAGTTGGAATCTCTTGTATGATGAGGTTCGTAATGATATCGGTATTTTTTTTATTTTTTTTGTATGTAACGTTCTTGGAGTTCCGAAGTTCTGCGTTTCGGATTAACATTTACACCACACTATTGTCTACGCAAGTACTTCCGGAAGGCGGGAAATAAATTAGCCTTAAAGCTAGGAGATGGGCTGGCCCCATTGCTATTAAATTTGGCTCTAGAGTACGTGATAAGGAAGCTACCTGTCGATACACGAGATACATTACTATACAAGTCGAGCCAAGTGTTAGCCTATGCGGACGACATCAACACATGATGAGGATATATATAGCAAAGCTCATGACGCAGTCGATGAAAAATATCTCAAATATACAGAATACCACACTTGGCGAATACAGTACCGAAAATTTTGTCGAATTTGTGTATTCAGGCGCCAAAATAACGAAGAAGGGTAATAAAAAAGACGAAATACGTCGAAGAAGATAGCCCGCAAATTAAATATTTTATTCAGTATTGACTATCTTGAAGACCAGCTACATACACAGGAGAAAAAAACTCCAAGTATACAAATCTGTGATAAGACCTGTGTTATGCTATGGGTATGAAACATGGACCCTAAACCAAGCATCCGCAAATATATTGAACGCCTTTGAGCGACGGGTCCTGAGGCAAATAATCGGAGCGAAGCTTAGACGGGGACCAATGGCGAATTCGATACAACCATGAGTTGTATGCAATTTTGGACGCACCGGAGGCCTCAACGATTGTAAAGCTGTGAAAGCTACAATGGGCTGGACACATTAATCGGAGAGACAAACACCGGATATCCAAGAATATATTCGTTGGGAGAATCGAAGGCCGTAGGCCAGTGGGGAAACCGAGGAAAGGCTGGTCTGACTCGGTCGACGAAGACAGTTCATCGCTGCTCGGATTTCGAAATTGGAGGACGCGCTCAATGCACGGAGACAGTTGGAGGCGCTATTTGCAGGAAGCGAAGCCCTGAGAAGGGCTGTAGTGCTACGAAGAAGATATATATATATATATATATATATATATTATATCTGTGTATATATATATATATATATATATATATATATATATATATATATATATATGTGTCTATATATATATATATATATATATATATATATGTGTCTATATATCTATATATATATATATATATACACATACTCAAAAAAGTCTGCGTACACTTGCTGGTCGTAGCAAATATATCAATATAAAAACCTTTGCCATTTTTTTATAACTTAAAATCTTTTCTTTATTATATTCATTAAACTATATGGTACATAAAAATGTAACTGATCACTCGTTCGCTGTTCAGCATAACCAAAATAAAAAAGTTTCTTCCAAAAAGTCATGAAAATCCATCCAAAAAAGTCTGCGTACACCTGAAAAAATTTATTCATTTTATTTGAAAACCACTTTATTAGCTTTCAGATTTTGAACCTTAATATCTAGTAGCATAGCCTTTCCTATAAATGACTTCCTTTAACCTATTTTGCATGGATTGAAAAGGTTTGATGTTTCTTCGGCCGTTATTTTGTTCCACTCGTTCAAAATAACATTTTTTAATGACTCTGCTAGTTATGTCATGCTCTCGAATTTTTCTTTCAAGAAAATCCCACAAATGCTCAATTGGGTTTAAATCTGGTGATTGAGGAGGTGTACCTAAGAGTTTCGGGACGTCGTAGGTCAACCAAAGCCTATTTATTTCAGCTATATGTTTGGGGTCATTATCGTTCCCCAGCCGCGATTTCTCGGCACTTTGCTTAATATTATTTTTTTAAATATTAAGGTATCCGTATTTATCCATTGTAGATTCTATGAAAACGAGTTGTCCCACTCCACTGGCTGCCATACACCCCCAAACCATCACACCGCCGCCACCATGCTTTACAGTGGGAATCAAATTTTCTTTATTGAATTCTGTCGAGCCTTTTCTCCATACTAATTTGCGTCCTTTTATCCCAAACATACAAAACATACTTTCGTCCGAAAAAAGAACGCTTTCCCAAAATTCTTTTCGCATATTTACATAGTTTTTGGCGAATTCCACTCTCTTTCGGCGATTCCGTTCCGATATGAACGGCTTTTTACGTGCGACTCGACCATGGTAACCGCCTTTTCTGAGAATTATGCGCACTGTTTCATCGCTTATTGTTTTATTGTATTTCTTTCATATATCCTGCGCAATTTGGAACGCGGTTAATCGGGGATTTTGTTTCACAGCATTAATAATACTCCTACGTTCACGTGCTGTAAGTTTGGGAGGACGTCCTGACCGATGCCGTGAAATAATCAAACCGCTTTCTTTGTAATTAGCAACAACCATTTGGGCCGAGGAATGGGTTCTCCCAACTAATTTTGCGATTTCACGAAAACTTTTCCCGTTTTCCCGCAATTTTACTATGACTTTACGCTCACTAACACTGATTTCCTTATTTCTTACTTCCATATTAAAGAATAGTCTTTTATTCACGCAAAACACACAGACAATTTTCCAATGAAGTACTGTCACGCAGAACAATGAAAAAATGAAGGCATCAACATTGCACATTTCGGGGAATCCCCAAATTTTGTGATGTGTACGCAGACTTTTTTGGGGCTGCTCACAGACTTCCAAGTATTGAAATTACTATATGTTCGATAATTTTGGGAATTTTTTAAACAAACCTGCTTCAATACATATCTTGCAGTCTAGGCTCTTTTATCGAAATGATTAAATCAAGATCACATTATTGATTCATACGATTCCAACATAATTCAGTTTGTACTAATGAGATGTACGCAGACTTTTTTGAGTATGTATATATATATATATATATATATATATATATATATATATATATATATATATATATATATATATATATACATATATATATATATATATATATATATATATATATATATACATATATATATATATATATATATATATATATATATATATATATATATATATATATATGTATATATATATATATATAATATAGATGTCACTGACAGTACTACCAACCTAAAAAAATTGTTCTCCAAATCCTTCGACGCGCGCAGTTTAAAATCAAATGTCACCTCATTTTTGGGACATAGTATATGTATATATATATATATATATATATATATATATATATATATATATATATATATGCATATATATATATATACATATATATACATATATGTATATACATATATATATATATTTATATATATATATATATATATATATATATATATATACAGCTATATATATATATATATATATATATATATATATATATATATATAAATATGTATATATATTTATATATACGTCTATATATATATATATATATATATATATATATATATATATATATATATATATATATATATAAATATATATATATATATATATATATATATATATATATATATATATATAAATATATATATTTATATATATATATATATATATTTATATAGATATATATATATATATATATATATATATATATATATATATATATATATATATATATATATATATATATATATATATAGGCCTAATAGGCTCAAAGTAGGTTCTCGTTCGTACATTTGGCGCCCTACATCAACTAAGCAGTTTTGACGAGGCGGCGGCAAGCTTCTTCAGGAACTGTGTCTGCCGGTCAACTTGGGGTAGTTCGAATGATTGTAACGGTAGTGTTGGCTGGTCACTTATATGCATTAATCTTCACAACAAAGGTGCGAGGTATATTCAGCTGCGACTTCAGCATCACTTAGATCGGTCAGATGCGAGAAATCTTTTACTCAAATATCTCGAGTCAAAATTTCAAGCTAGTATACTTTTTGCATCTAATTGACACTGAAATGAGACTTCTTAAACCACTTTATTTTCGTGGATTTTCTCTCTCGCTCTACACCCTTCGAAGCGCAACTGGTTTTGAAAAGTTATCATCAAGAGCTTTCATTTGATACCCATATTATCTACCTTTGGTGGTTTTTTTTCACAAGCCGCACCCTATTTGGGGAGACCCCCTCTAATCACCTTAAGCACCTTATACAATTTTTTTAGTGAAACTTTGAAGAAGGCACCACTTTACACTTACTTACAAAATTTTATGTTGCTAACTTGTGGTTTGCGAGACAAAAGTATTGGTCGCGATTTTAGTAGGGCCTTATAAAATTATTTTACAAGACCCGAAAAACGAATACATAACACTTCATTTCATTTTTCTGGCTAGAGCCTACAATGAGCCTCCACTAAAAATTATCTTAAGCCTACTTTAACCTTATACATTGGTAAACTGTTCAATTTGCTCCAATATTTCAGATAAATGCTAGGTAAGAAATAAAGGCGTTATTTTGGAAAGCCCGCTATTTCGGTAGATGTCACTTTTGAAGCTGTCATTTTTTGACATTTGACAAGTGAAAACTACTAGGCATTAATAAAAATTGGACGATACACGCTTTAACAACGCATTGAAATTATTAAAATTTACTATAAAAAAAAATGGTGAAAATTTGGCAGAGACGGTTTGTAAAACTCGGAACATTTTTGGGTCATCGTGAAGCACCTGGTCGGACCGCAATACAGAAATTGGTGGAAAAATTTGAGCTGTTGGGACAAGTTAGTGATGTGAAGAATAAAACTCGTGCACGTCACTCAAGAACACCCGAGAATATTGCTGCTGGAGCCGAAAGTGTTGAAGAAAACCCAGGTTTGTCCATTCTTCGTCGTTCTTTAGAATTAGGCATTCGACAAACGTCATTACACCGTATTTTGCATAAAGATTTGGGTCTTAAGGCTTATAAAGTTCAGTTAATATAAGAACTCAAGCCGGTCGATCTTCAAAAACGTCGTGTCTTTGCTGATTGGGTCCTTGAAATGCATGAAAACGATCCGGAATTCCATCGAAAAATCATGTTGACTGATGAGGCCCATTTCCACCTCGGTGGCTTCGTCAACAGGTAAAATTGTCGCATCTGGGGCTCGGAAACCCAAAGAGTTATTGTTGAAAAGCCTCTCTATCCTCAACGTATGACTGTTTAGTGCGGTTTATGGTCCGGCGGAGTCATTGGACCTTACTTTTTCGAAAATGAGGCTAGAGCAACAGTTACGGTGAATGGATTGCGCTATCGAGAGATGATTAATGATTTTTTATGGCCGGAATTGAATGGTTTTGATCTGGACAACGTTAACTTTCAACAAGACGGTGCTATATGCCACACAAGCAACGAATCCATTGATCTGTTACAGGAAAAGTTTCCGGACCGTGTTATCTCTCGAAGAGAAGATCTCAATTGGCCACCGAGATCTTGTGATTTAACACCTTGCAACTTCTTCCTTCCCAGCGTCGATTCAAGACCTCAAAGATGGAATTCGTAAGGCTATCGAGGACGTAGGGCAGCCATTTTGTGAGATAGTTATTTCATGAAAAGTATATGGTCCTGTAAGCGTAGTCGAGGTGGTCATTGGCCTGATGTTATTTTCCACTATTAACGGCATACCTTCCTCTTGATAATGAAATAAACATCCGATCATTTATATGAAAAACTGGCATTTTTTTTTCAGTATCAAAGTAACACCTCTTATTGGAAACCTCTGTACATTCGAGTTGAAATTTTAAGCCTTTTTTCAGTGATTCATAGTATCCTTTGTAGACTTTAAATTCAGACACTTCTTATCCTACATCAACCCTACATATTGGAACAAAACGAACAAAATACGCATCGCATAACCGAAACAAACAACCGATCATTCGTGGATTGACACGAAAGCCCCCCTCTTCATCGCATACTTACCTCCCGTCTTCGCTTCGTAAAATTAACTGCTGAAAAGGAAAGAGTTAGGTTAACTTAGAAGTTAGTTTTATTCATGTTGAAAAGTTATAACTAATCAGTAAATAAGAATATTCGAATAGAAAAATACTTAATGTTTATAGAGTTTAAAGTATCTTCCCAAAGCATGTTATTATCCTTCAAACAATAAACTTTATAAAAAACTTTAAAAAAAAAAAAGAAAACCGACTTCGAAATGCCCTGAAAAGGGTGAAATAAATTTTATGGAAGTGGTGCCATATCATAATTTCCCCCATTCTCTTGTGATGATGCAGATGTTGGAAGTATTTATGTTGAAATGGGGAAATTCATTTGGCACCGCTTCCTTAAAATTTATTTCATCAATTTTAGGGCATTTCGAAGTCGGGTTTTTTTTCTAAAAGGTTTTTATTTCATCCTTTTTAGTGGCAAATTTTTTCATTTCAAACCTATCAAAACTCAGTTTCTTGAATACATTGTATCATGTACTCATATATCAAAATATATTTTTTTACTACACTGCAAAAACCACTACGGCTAAAATCTGCAGCGTTCATAGGAATCGAATTTAATTCTGGTCCATTTAATGCATGATCTAATCAACCTCTACCTTGATTTTAGATTTCATAAAAATCCAATATGGATTGTAGC
>OZ017742.1:195534555-195544555 GCA_963969285.1 Odontomyia ornata | reverse complement strand
GGGAACATTCGAGCGACTGCAAATGAATGGAGCAGTGACTCACTTTCAGATGTTGTTCATGCTTGTTGGGTTCTCGTGGTTTCGAGTAAACTCGTGTTCTTCATTGTTGTGAAAACAATTGCAACAGTAGCTCGCAGAATTATTTGTACATGTAACACTGCCCCCACCTCAGTTCTTTTCGCCCCGAAAAGATGTATCGTCAGTTGTAGTCTATTCTCCCTGGATGTAATATGGGGCAAGACGGTCCAGGTGCACGATTTTCATTTTGGCTCTTGGCTTACGATGTTCCTGTATTCGATATACGACGTCGTTGATTCGCTTTGCAACTCGGTATGGTCCCTCCCAATTATGTTGCAACTTTGGAGACCTACCCTTTCGCCGTTGCGGGTTGTATAGCCATACCAAGTCATCTTGCTGGAAGCCAGTAGAGTTTGCCTTGAGATCATACCTGGTCTTCATGCGGTCAGTAGCCGATTCGAGGTGATTTCGCACTGTCCGATGTATCTGGTTCAACCGTTGCCTTAGATCACTTGCGTACTCCAAGATTGTTTGGGGTTTCGCAGGGGGTGTTCCGAACTTTATATCGGCTGGCAGACGAATAGTCTTTCCAAAAATGACTTTGGCTGGGGCTTGGCCCGTCGATGCGTGTTCGGCAGCTCTGTACGCCATCAAAAATAGTGGGATATGTCGGTCCCAGTCCCTTTGGTTCTCGTCAACCATCTTGGCCAGATGTTTATTGAGCGTGCCGTTGAACCGCTCGACCATTCCATCGGATTGGGGATGCAGCGGTGTTGTCCTCGTTTTCCGTATTCACAGTAGTTCACACATTTCCCCAAAAACTAGTGACTCAAAGTTTCGGCCTTGATCTGAATGTAGTTCACAAGGTACGCCGTACCTACTGACCCAATTTAACACTAGCTGTTCAGCTACGGTAGTTGCTTCCTGGTTGGGAATGGGGTAGACCTCGGGCCACTTGCTGAAATAATCGGCTACAACCAGCGTATATCGATTTCCCCAATCGGATTCAGGAAAGGGTCCTGCGATGTCAACAGCAATCCTTTCGAATGGCACGCCTACGTTATAGGTTTGCATTTCTCCTCTCAGTCGTCGCTTTGGGCCTTTGACGCAAGCGCAAATTGTGCATCTGCGACACCAGTCCTCTACGTCTTCTCGAGCGTGGAGCCAGTAGAACCTTTCCCGCAATTTCGCTAAGGTCTTGTTAACACCAAGGTGGCCTCCCGAGGATCCTTCATGCATTTCCTTAATCACATCGTGGATTCGGCTTTTGGGTAGTATAGTTTGCATCCTATAGGAGTTGCCATCCGCCGTTTCCCATTTCCGCTTGAGTACGCCACCCTCCACCTGAAGGGAGTTCCATTGTGCCCAATAGCTTTTCAGGGTTGCACCATGCATTGAAACGTCTTTCCACTCAGGTCGCCCAGTCGTCTCCTTCCATACGAGCAATGGCCCGATGTCTTCATCGGCTAACTGGGCGTTTCGAATCTCCTCCGATGACCAACCTTCATCGAATTCCGCCGTTATCAATCACAGTTCAACGAGCGGTTCCTTTTCCTCAGTCCGTCGGCAATGCTTGCAGTTAGCTGGACATGGATGACGAGATAGGGTGTCAGCATTGCCATGAACTCTGTCTTTGTGAAGTGGTTGGGGTCTCACTAGGTCTGGTCGGATCGTCGACCGGGTTGCACAAGTGTCGTTTGTTATGGTGCAATGTTCTTCATCAACTTGACCAGGAAGGCAGAAGTCTGCTTCTCCGCGATGTTGCCTTGACACGGTGATGGGGGTGCTTGGGATGTCGATCCTCCTAGCCGACGTCCGTCGCATGAAGTTGGCCCTTTCAGTTTGATGAGGTTCTATTCTAGCCTCTTGACACCATTCTGGACAATAGCTCCGTTTTCTTCGCTTCTTGCAGTCCCTTTGCAGGTGCCCCTTCTCACCGCAATCCCAGCATCTAGGCGCACCATTTGCCTGCGGCTCTCGCTCATTTTCCACGCGCTCACACCTGCACCCGTCTGCCACTATCTTGCGAACCCGGGAAGTGGTACGAGTCACATTTTTCACTGCCTCAAAGTTCAGGCTATAAGCCAATGCATCCTTGACTGTTTGCTTTTGAGCTGAACGCACAGCTTGTTGTAATTCCTGATCTTCTAAGGCGCTGATGAATGCTTCTGTTGCTGCGTCATCTCGATGTTCCTGGTCGTACGCTGGGTAAGCCAAAAGTGCCAGTCGCTCAATGTCTTGGGCTAGCTGCTGTAAGGTTTCGCCAGACTTCTGCATCCGATTCCGTAGCTGCGCCCGATAAATTTGTTTCAGATGATCGCCTCCATAACGCATGTCGAGCGCATTAATTATAGCATTCGAGTTTGAGTGCATTTCAACGGGGATCGTCTGCAATAGCTCGGCAGCTGGGCCTCTTAGAGCAAGAATCAGTGCAGTTGCTCGTTCCTGCTCATTCCAGTTATTTGCCCTTGCGGCAGCTTCAAACTGGATCTTGTAAATACTCCAGACCATTTGCCCATCGAATATTGGTGCTTTCACAGTTCTGGATGTGCTTTGCGCTGCGGTTATAAGCGGGGCTGGTGAAGTGGTTACTACAGCCTTCGCTGCTTCCAATTCTTTTTTCACTTTTTCCAACTCATGGTTGATTCTTTCTTCGACCTGGCTGATCTTTTCCTCGACCTGGTAATCCTTTTCCTCAACCTGGTCAACCTTTTCCTCGACGCCATTAATTTGTTTGTTCAGATGACCGAGCTCCGCTTTTATTTTGGTTGACTGTTTCTTCAGCTTCTGTGTGATGTCTGCCTTGATATCTGCCTTGATTTCGATCGCTTGTTGGTCCAGTTTCGCTGATTGTTCATCTAGCTTCGCAGTCAGACTCGATGACATCACCATTAACATTTGCATTAGCGCATTTTCTGGCTCCTTTGATTTTGGTGTTTCCGCGTCTCCCTTAAGCTCCGCCATGGTAAATTCATTTATTTTCAAATGTTAGCTTCGTGGTTATTTTTATTATTTCGGCTTTTATTTATTTTTCCACCAGTTTCCACGTTATAATTCACTATTGTGCATTTTGTTTTTTTTATGTTTAAACGTTTTTCACTTTCAAAATGTTCTTTCTCACTTCTCGACACCACTGTCGCGTGTTTCTGGTTCGCGGCCAATAATTTAATGTTCCGGGAAAGTGAAAACGCAATGTCTTTTAATTTAAGTTAAAAGAGTTTATTTAATTCAAGAAAATGCACAATAATCAGTTTAACACTTTCACTAATTTTAATTTTCACTATTAAAAAAATCTAACACTTGTCCATAAATTTCTTATCGCAATTGTCTTCTAAATCACTTCACTATTACGAAACACACTATCGCAGTTCTTATCGCGGTCGAATGAATGATGATCCCCCCATTCATTTAGCTCGCCTTTATATAGGGTCTGTAGTCATTCAACCCAGTTCTCGTACATTGGCGAATTCGCGGGAACATTCGAGCGACTGCAAATGAATGGAGCAGTGACTCACTTTCAGATGTTGTTCATGCTTGTTGGGTTCTCGTGGTTTCGAGTAAATTCGTGTTCTTCATTGTTGTGAAAACAATTGAAACAGTAGCTCGCAGAATTATTTGTACATGTAACTATATATATATATATATATATATATATATATATATATATATATATATATATATATATATATATATGTATATATATATAAATATATACATATACATATATATATATATATATATATATATATATATATATATGTATATATATATAAATATATACATATACATATATATATATATATATATATATATATATATATATATATATATTATATGTATATATATATATATATATATATATATATATATATATATATATATATATATAAAATACATACCTATATATATATATTTATATATATATATATATATATATATACATATGTATATATATATATATACATATATATATATATATATATATATATATATATATATATATATATATATATATATATATATATATATATATCTATGCATATATATATATATAGATATATATATATAAACGTATATATATATATATATATATATATATATATATATATATATATATATATAAATATATATTTATATATACTCGTATATATATATATATATATATATATATATATATATATATATATATATATATATATACTCGTATATATATATATATATATATATATATATATATATATATATATATATATATATATATGTATATATACTCGGGTATATATATATATATATATATATATACATATATATACTCGCGTATATATATATATATATATATATATATATATATACTCGCGTATATATATATATATATATATATATATATATATATATATATATATATATATATATATATATAGATGTCTATATACATCTATATATATATATATATATATATATATATATATATATATAGATGTCTATATACATCTATATATAGATATATATATATATATATAGATATATATATATATATATATATATATATATATATATATATATAGATATATATAGACATATGTTTTTATATATGTAAACATGAAGTTCACACCGCAATCAATTTCACGAAATTTACTAAAAATATCCTTCTTAACTGCATCATTCGTTCACGTTTATTCGATACCCATCGCCTTCGTTTTCAGTTAACTGTGGCACCTAATTTTCATGAAAGTTTCAAGAAAATCATACCATATGGTTTAATGAAAACTCGGCTATGCATTTTCATCTTCATCTGTACATTTATGATCAATTATAGCAGGAAACGTATCTCTTTTTTGGTTGCAATTCTCGCCGGTTTTTATTATGGAAATCACTAATTTTAGATTTCTGGGCATATGTTGTAATGTATGATACATATAATATTAACTGGAAAGTAACGAGTCAACTCTATAATTTGCAATCACTCAATCCTTATTATTTCTTCAGGGTGTAAGAAGGATCCCAGAGCAAGCTCCTTGGTAAGCAAAGAATGAATGCGGAATAGAAAAGCATCCTGAAATGTTCCCTCTAACTAATGTTGAATTTTATTTATGCCACATTTAGAATTTATTTATTGGTTATTTCCGGTAGAAATGATGGGCTGAAGTGTACCGTTTATGCAGAAAATTAAGAATACTGATCTTTTTTATCATCCGGCACCAAAGGACTCGGTATCTCCTACAAATCCTTGCAGAGTGCCAACTAATTGGCACTTTTCGTACGAAATATTACTTAAATTCAATTTCTCGACATCAATGTATCACATTTAACTATTAATATCTACAGAGCCCTTGGAGGGATTTCAATTCAGTTCCGATACATTTTAGATCAATATGTTGTCCTTCATTTGAAACCTCTACAATCAAAATCCTTATACCCGTCGATCAGTTATGCTGAAAAATTGGGGGGAAAGTCGGAATTTATTAGTTTTAACGGTAAAAGTTCTTAACCGTGACTTGAATTTCTGATCCTTTAAACGGGACGTAACTGGAAGAAAGACGTATCATTTTCCAAAAACAGGACTCTTCTATCTATCTCCGTTTCAAAGTTATGCGTGAACATACAAACAAAAGCAAAAAAAAATATGCGCGATGGATTGATAACCTTCTTTCTTTTGGAAGTCGGTTAAAAAATATATTTATATACATGAAAAATTGATAACCTTCTTTCTTTTGGAAGTCGGTTAAAAACACCCATGGGTTGCTTTGTGTTACAATTATTCCATTCGTTTACCTTGCACTTGAAACTTATGGAAAAAGGGAGAAGAAACTGAGTTCTTTTATTCTGAAATGAGCATTTCAATTTTATGTTGATCCCACTATGATTTCCGATTTCAAAGTTGCATAATGTGGCAAAATAAAAATGCATATATACATTTTTGTGATTATAGCATGATATTCATTTACTTTTTTCAGTTTTAAGTGCGGATTTTGATGAATTCTCGTTATTTTTTAAGTATCTAGATTTGGATATTTTCTATTGAAATAAACATTTCTCTTTTAGGATTATACTTAATCGGTTTATCTATTTGCAGCTTTTGGCATAATCAACAAATACAGTAAATGTCCTTGTGATTTTTCAGAGAGTAAGAGAGAGAATTGGCGTTAGCACTAATTTTCTTTTAGCTTGCATACGTACGGTGAATTTGCTCTTTCAGCTAAATATATTTTAATTTTTAACCGACTTCCAAAGGAAAGAAGGTTATCAGTTTATCACGAATTGTTGCGTTTTTATCTATGTTCACCCATAACTTTCGAACGGAGGTAGATAGAAGAGTCCTGTTTTTGGCAAAAGGTACGTCTTTCTTTCTATTAGGTCCCATGCAATGAATAAAAAAAATTAAATAACGGTAAAAGACTTTTGCAGTGAAAACTAAAAAATTTCCGACTTTCACCTTGATTTTTCCGCATAACTGATCGGCGCATATGAGGACTTTGATTGTAGAGGTTTTAAATGAAAGACAACATATTGAACCAAAACTTATCGGTAAACAATTGTAATCCTTTTAAGGATTCTGTAGATATTGACAGATCAATATGGTACATTGATTTCGAGAAAATGAATTTTCATAATCTTGGGAAACGAAAAATGCCAATTATTTTGCACTCTTCAAGTAATTGATGGAGAATCCTTTGATGATGGATGATAAAAATGATCAGTATCTTTAATTTTCTAAATAAACGGTACATTTTAATCATCATTTCTACCCGTAGTAGCCAATAAATGAACTTTAAATTCAGCAATACAATTCGAAATGACACAGCAATTTCATTGGGGAAAATTTCATGATGCTTCTCTCTTCCGCATTCATTTTTCGCCCTTATTAAAAAATTAAAGAGTTAATTGCCATTTGTAAATTGACTCGTTACTTGCTAGATAATGTTATCTATTAAATGCTCAGAAAACTAAATCAGTAATTTCTACGAGTATACTAAGGACCGACGAGAATTGCGACCTGAAAAGACGATACTCTTCTTTCTATAACTGATCATAACTTTATAGATGAACATGAAAATGCATAGTAGAGTTTTCATTTAACAATACGACATCATTTTCATGATACTTCCATGTTATTGAATTCGTTAATCAATAAACTCAAATGTGATAAATGTGCCATATAGTACAATCGTGTCGTAAAAATAAGCATGTGTCAGCTGAAAATTCAAAATTAAGTGTGTCAGTACTCATTTAAATCAATGAAATCAAAGTGTCGATTCTCAAAAAATTAAAATCAATATAAATACTTTACAATTTCACAACTGTTTACTATTGTGCTTATGTGGACAATTTAATTTAATTGCATGAAGTGCAAAATCATTGTTTATGGACGTATAGGGCAAGGTCAAGTTCTTGTTGGCCTTTATTTTTTCTTCGTCGTCTCAAGGTTGCTTTGAAAATTAAATAAAACCATAAAAACAATAAAAATGTCCAAAAAGTGCAGTATGGCAAATTGTGTGGCCTTCGATAACACCTTTAAGCTTGTTTCGTGCAAGGCTTTTTGTAATAGGCAGTTTCATGGTGTCTGTATTAATGCTCCCAGGGATTGGTATAATCCATGTATGGATGAGCACTTTATTTGTTCGGATTGCCAAAACACGAGTAGGCTGTTGAAGTGTATGTACGACAACATCATAGGGCATATCGATCAATTAATGCAGGAAACAGCTCAACTTGTTTCTAAGCATCAAGCCCAAACGCGAGCTAATGACGAAAGCTTCACAGAAATGGCTAACTGCTTCGACGGTCTGGCAAGCAAGATCTCAACAAACAACAATAGCCTAGCAGTTGAGAGAATTTTTGATAAATTCGAGAGAAAGCTCAACGCAATCGAGGATTCATTATCTTTGATGAAAAAATCTATGGCGCCTACACTTCTCTCCCACAGTTTATCTGTTCAAAACAACACGGATCTTGAAAATCATTTGTCGAAACTTTTCCAGACTCAAAGCTTACAATTGGAGGAACAGCAATCTATTTGGCTCGCATCTGCTGGTAGCAAGATTCTAAATTTCTTAGAGAAACTGGACCATCAATCCGATTACCAACATGAACACTCAAAGCATACATCCTCTTATGGTGCCAAGTCATTAAATGAGGAAATGCTAGAGGCCGATAATACTGTGTTAGTAAACGAAAACCAGCATGTAAAAAACGTTGATGAGGTAACATCTGTATGTAACTTGTCACTAAATGGAATTGCTGAAGACACATCTAACATGATATCAAAATTTGGCACTCTCTGGTCCGAGGATGAATGGCGCAAACGGGTAGCCAGAATTCATGAGGCAAACGCAAGGTCGACGAGTACAACTTGTCAACTACACAACGAAAAGAGCAATTACGAGAAGTTTTTCGTTCAAGGTGCACCATCAGCTGCTGATGAGGCTTGGGTTCTTCGTTTTGTTCGGGACGAGTTTTGCATTAGTGACTGCTACGTCGAATCTCTCCCTAGAAAGAAAAAAAACCCATCGACCAACGTTCAAACTTCACATTCCAACGCAGTATGCTTGGTTGTTCAGCAATCATCAGGGAGAAATTACATATCTATCATGGAATGGCATCAAGTTCTTCAAGTGGCGTTACCAGAATAATGTGAAGAAAAGTAGTAAACAAAGTATTAAAAATAAGCTTAATTCTAATATAAAATGTAAACCCTCACCTTTGAGCAATATTCCTTTATCCAACAAATCCATCAACAAATCACCTGTGGCTCAAAGTAACAAAATAGATAAAAATTCCGAAATTCAACAAAAAGTCATCACAACTAATAATTCAAACCCTAAAACCACCCATAGCTTCCCACTAATAAAATTCGTACGCGGTGATGACCAAAAGCCATCTTCTTCTGGATATATTAATATAACAGAAGCTCCACCTGTTGAATCAGCAATGACGCAAACAGTATTTGATCCACTAGTACCTCCTAGAGTTAAGGCCACGATCAACTCTCAATGTGATCTAGAGAGTAAATACCTTATATCACGTTTGCGAGACCCCAACATTTATAATGATGTCCGTCTTTTTCTTTCCTATCTGCACGATTCTCCTGAAACTAAATGTGTCGAAGGGAAGACAAAAACCAACTTAAAGGTTAAAATACAACAGGAAGGGCTTCCTACTGACCTTAAAACCTTGACATTTGTCTTTACACGTTTCCATGAGCAATTTAGTGTGAGCTCCGACCAGGTAAAAAAGGATTTAGAAACGTATAGATCGTATGTGAGATCAAAACACATCGCTGCTCTTCAAAAATCTCGAGATGACTTTAAGAAATATTCCTAATCAAAGTCTGACTTCAAGGCGCATTAAACTCTTCTACCACAATTGCGGTGGTATAAGAGGAAAATTAAATTATTTATTTATTGACGCCAAATCCTGCCACTTTAATGTTATTACCATGACCGAGACTTGGTTGAATAGCTCGTATACAAATACGGAAATTCTTGATGAAAGTTGGACTATCCACCGCTGTGATCGAGACTATCAGCGCTCAGGTCAATCTAGCGGAGGTGGAGTTCTAATTGCTATAAAGAATTTCCTATCATGTGAAGTGGTTCCAACTGCATCCTCTAAAGACTTCGAACATATATTTGTGCGAGTTATCCTTGGTCATGTGTTTTTATACATCGGTGTAGTGTATATACCTCCTAATTCTGACGAAACTATTTACAACGACTTCTTTGAGGTAGCTTCTTCAGTCATGTCATCCCTTAATGAAAATGATAGAATCATCATTTTAGGTGACTTCAATCGTCCTCACTTATCCTTTGTTGTTGACGAAAATGAAAAATATCTCCTTCCTTTGAACCTTAAAGACTCCGTTGAGAATAAATTAGTCGATACATTTTATGGCAATGATTTGCAGCAAACTGCTCCAACCCCAAACCCAAATGGCAACTGGTTAGATTTAATTTTCATGAATTTTGTTGACGAAGTAGTAGTA
>OZ017742.1:195509555-195529555 GCA_963969285.1 Odontomyia ornata | reverse complement strand
CCGATATTTGTGTCAAAGGCATCGGTGAGTTGGTTATTGATGCGGACTTGGGAGGTCGACGACGTCATTGTCATTTTGGTAAGACGGACTAATTTGGCTGGGATGCTAAAACCAAGCATTATTTGGTACAGTACGTTACGATCAATACTGTCGTATGCATATATACACTCTAGCACTCTTAAGGACGTCCCGTTTTTGCAATGGTTAGGGCAAGAGCTTGACAATCTGTAACAATCTTCACCGGGTTACTCAACAAATGAACGCGAAACTTATTCAATGCTTTCACTACGGCTAAAATTCTCCAATTCATAGCTCGTATCATTCTCCTCTGCAGGCGTCGTCTTCCAACTCACGTGGTAAACTAGATGTAACTTTCTATCTTCATAGTCTCTCTGCAAAAGTATGGCACCGAGTCCTTGCTTAGACGTGTTTCGGATCCAACTTGATACAACTTGAGAACGGGACCATGTGTAAGTCCTTAAGCTGTTGAAACGCTTTAGCCTGGTCTTCTCTGAATATAAATTTTATTCCGTCTTTTGGCAGATTAAAAAGAGGACAAGCTATAGTCGAAAACATTTTGATAAACTTACGGAAATAGCTGGTCAGCCCTAAAAAACTTTGTACGTACTTCGCTCTTTTTGGTCGTTTGAACTCTCTTACAGTCATCGCTTTTTTCCTGGCATAATGGTGCCGTTTTCGACAATGTATCCTAAGTACTCCACTCTCTCTTTTTCAGGAATATACACTTTCCCCAGTTAAACGTTACTTTGTGTTCACTTGCGACCTTGAACACTCTTTGAAGTTTCTCTAAACCATCTCGTTCATCATTTGCCGGAATTATCAAATCATCTAAGTAAGACAATACCGTTTCATCCGCCAACTGGTTTCTAAATACTGCTCTGATGTGTCGTTGAAAAATTGCCGGTGAGTTGCAGATACCAAAAGGAACGCGCAACAATTCGAACTGCCCATCCAGTGTGACGAACGCCTAAACTTTACGCTGTTCTTTTCAACTGGCACATAATAGAATCCATTTTCTAAATCCAGAGTAATGAGTAGTGAGCTGGTCCTCGATCAAAAGCAACGGAAAACAGTTCCTTATCATCTTCTTGTTTAGTAGACGATAGTCTACACACATTCTAATCTTTCCATTTTTTTCGCTGCTAGTACTATTGGGCTACAATATTCCGACGAACTGGGTCTCACCATGCCCTTTTCGATCACATCATTGACTAAATCGCTCACGATGTGCTGCTCCGCCGACAAGCATCTTGGATTTTGTTGCATTGGAATATCGTCCTTTAGGATAATTTTCATTTCCACAGCGGTATTCTTTGTCGGTCGCGGTTTGTAGCTTTCAATCAAATCTCTTAATGTACGGCCTTTGGTTCGGTCTTTAATGTGCGGCAACTGAATACTGGGCCCTTCAACGACTTATGCGCATAATCTCCTTCACTGCGTCTTGGAAGTTGTTCTTTGCTTCAAGCTTATCCGTATGAGATTTAGCGTTGAGCTCCACCAATATAGCATTGCCATTTCTTAGACGTACTTCAACGGAGTTTGTCAGCTCTGGTCTGAGCAAAATATCGCATCCCACATAATCGTCCCAAGCAACTTGCATCTGCAAAACAAAATTAAATCCATCTACACATACCGGTGCAGTGAAGCTAACAGCGTTCGCAAACCAACTGAACCTATGCTGTCGGAGAGTACTGTCGACGCCTTCAAAGCAGGTGCATCCAGACTTTCGTAGGTGCTGCTCGTCATTAAGTGAAGATCACTGCCAGAGTCGAACATAGCCTTAATATCCTTTCCTTACACCACTAATTTGTACGCTTTCCTGTCCGTTGTATTTAATGCATTACAGTGTTTTCTATCTGCCTCCCGTTCAATTCCTTGTTGTGCTCCTTGGCATACTGCTTTAGTGTGGCCTAACTTGTTGCACCGAAAACACTTCAACCCCTTTACTTTATCCGGACACTCACGGCACCAGCATTTTCATTCAATTTCGTCGAGCCTTTCCGATCTTGCATGGATGTTTCCTCAAACGCAAGTAGTAAAGTGGGGGCATTGACCCAAAACCCTGTAAGCAAGCCACGTTACGCAGTTGTAAATCCGGAATACCGTCAATGACATAGCTTACAATTTCTTCTTCGTCCAGGCCAAGGTGATTCGCGAGAATCTTCTTTTCATGTACGTAGTAACAGAACGTCTCATTTCTTTTCCAAATCCGACCTTCGAATTGTCATCACATTATAATTTTATTTGTTCGGCGATAAAACATCTTTATTTCCCGTAAAAGTTCGTCAACGAACAATATATACTCCGGCTTGTAGTTTATACGTCCGTCGTAAAAGCAAAACCTGCTTCTCCCATGTTTCGTAGATATCCATCTTTCCATCGAAAACATTGAGAAGGTCTGCTAGCGTCGCAACATTTATCTTGGGTGTAGTATGCACCACCGAACTCGAGCGCACTACCCGCGAATGTTCTATGTCAGCATGCACGTCTGCATTGTTCTCGGTCCCCACTACCACTATCACTAAATGATTAGCTTCGCCGTAACATCTCTATTTCGCGACGCGCTAAGGCGAGTTCCCGTTCGGTTAACTCTTTCTCGCGCTTATATAAAACGACTTCGCGCTCACGGACAGTCTCCGCCACTAATATACTTGCATTAACGCCATCCTCCCCGCCCAACTGAATTGTTTTCCGCCATTTCTCGAAATTCCACCATTCACTGTCTCGACGGATTTGCTGTGACACTGCGTTTCACTAATTCGGCTTTACTTTCCGATAGACTAAGGTCTTTTGCTTTAAATTTTTCTTTTAACTCCGGCACCGTGAGCCTACACGCATCTTGACGTGTCGAACACCTGTTAATTTTCACATAAACCTTTTGAATATCCCGTACGTGTCCCATGTAGGAAAATAAGCTAATGGAAGTATAATGGGCACCAGTAAATAAAAACACTTAGTTATGTCTTAGTTGTACATTTTATTTCTGTTTATTGTAACCACGTGCGCCGACGGCCAGATCGAGACTGTTCCGATTCCCGCGTTCCGGTCATCTCTATATCTCTTTCTTTACTATATATATATATATATATATATATATATATATATATATATATATATCTATATATATATATATATATATATATATATATATATATATATATCTATATATATATATATATATATATATATATATATATATATATATATATATATATATATATATATATATATATAATATATATCTATATATATATACATATATATATATATATATATATATATATATATATCTATATATATATATATATATATATATATATATATATATATATATATATATATATCCTATATATATATATATATATATATATCCTATATATATATATATATATATCCTATATATATATATATATATATATATATATATATATCCTATATATATATATATATCCTATATATATATATATCCTATATATATATATATATATATATATATATATATATATATATATATATATATATATATATCCTATATATATATATATATATATATATATATATATATATATATATATATATATATATATATATATATATATATATATATATATATACAGAGGTGGCCAAAAGTGATCGGACAATACAAGAAACAAGCAATAAAAAACTTTTACGAGCATAAGCTTTGAAATGAAATAAAAATTTTTCCATTATATAAAAGTTACTTGTATTCTCAATTAATTGCACAAAAAAATAAAACAGAAATAAAAAGATTTTCACAAGAAAATTAACAACTAATTCAAATTCACATTGCATCAAGTGGACAAAAGTAATCGGACATTTTGAAAAGTGTGAAATTAGTCATTGAAGTTTGGAGCAATTCTTTTCTTTTCATTTCCGAGTTTAAAAGGGAATTCCCCTAATTATATGTTGATATGTGTTTTTCTGATATCAGTCATTTACTTGTCAGTTTTAAGTGAAGAAAGTTAAACATGGCTAAGAATCGCAAAGAAACCTGTATACATGAAAGAAAAGTTATAATAAAGTTGTATAAAGAGAATAAATCCTTTTCTGAAATATCAAAAATAATTGGAAGAAGTCGTTCGACAGTTTTCGATATCGTGAAACGGTTCAGAAAAAATAATCAGGTGGAAAACGAAATTAGGAGTGGTCGACCATGTAAACTAACAGAGACAGACGCACGAAAAATCTTAAGAATTGTTAAAAAGAATCCGACTACAACGTCCAGAAGTATTAGGGATCAATTAGCAGATGTAAATGGTACCAATGTTAGTGCCCGGACTATTCGTAGAGCTCTCAGCCGTGCTGGTTATCAAGCGAGAGTACCTCGAAAGAAACCACTAATTAGCAAAGTTAATAAGAAGAAAAGATTATGCTTTGCAAAAGAATTTAAAAGCAAGCCGCTCGACTTTTGGACTCGTATAATATTCTCTGATGAGAGTAAGTTTAATATCTACCACTCCGACGGCAGGTTGTTGGTGTGGAGAACTCAAAATAGTGAGCTTCATCCCAAAAACATTCAACATACAGTAAAACACGGAGGTGGCTGTGTAATGGTCTGGGGTTGCATGGCTGCCAACGGTGTAGGAGAACTTGTTTTCATTGACGAACCTATGGACAAACTAGGTTACTTGTCGATTTTGAAAGAAAATTTGAAAAAAAGTGCACAAAAATTGGGTCTTGATGGTCATTATTTGTTCCAGCAAGATAATGACCCAAAGCATACAGCTCATGATGTTCGTATGTGGCTCCTTTTCAACACTCCTGGTCAATTAAAAACACCACCGCAATCCCCAGACCTAAATCCCATCGAACATCTTTGGGATCATCTGGATAAAAAATAAGGAACCATCACATTACTAATAAAAGTCAACTGAAGACGGTGTTATTAGAAGAATGGGACATTACTCCGGACGTTACCCGTAAGTTGGTACAGTCTATGCCCAATAGGTTAACAGAAGTTATAAAACAAAAAGGATACGCAACTAGATATTAAAAGCCTATGTTCTAATGGAATCATCAGAAAGAAAAGTATTACAATTGAACGTCCGATTACTTTTGTCCACTTGATGCAATGTGAATTTGAATTAGTTGTTAATTTTCTTGTGAAATTCTTTTTATTTCTGTTTTATTTTTTTGTGCAATTAATTGAGAATACAAGTGACTTTTATATAAGGGAAAAATTTTTATTTCATTTCAAAGCTTATGCTCGTAAAAGTATTTTATTGCTTGTTTCTTGTATTGTCCGATCACTTTTGGCCACCTCTGTATATATATATATATATATCCTATATATATATATATATATATATATATATATATATATATATATATCCTATATATATATATATATATATCCTATATATATATATATATATATATATATATATATATATATATATATATATATATATATATATATATATATATATATCCTATATATATATATATCCTATATATATATATATCCTATATATATATATATATATATATATATATATATATATATATATATATATATATATATATATATATATATATATATATATATATATATATATATATATATACTACTGTGACCAAAAAATAAGGTGACAATTGAATTTAAACTGCGCGGGTCGAAGGATATTATTTTTACTGTCAGTGACATCTATGTCCAATTTACATGTCAAAATATTCGTTAGTGTTTGAGATACGCGTCGTTTCCGGGATGGCCTTCAGTTCCGTCTTCGCTGCGGCTTGAATCTCCTCTATCGTATCAAAACGGTGTCCCCGGAGCGGAAACTAAAAACCCGAAGGAAGAAAAGACGAGCATCGCGTGAATTTTCTTAAAAAGTGTCAGGACGATAGGATTTGTGAATGATTTTAATGATTGAAACGAAATTGAAATTTTTCCGTACCGCGTAGAAACTATTTGGGCAAAAATAGTTTTTTAGTGAATATTTTAAACATTTGGACCATATTTATATAACACACTAACAAGCGCATCAGGTTTTACAATTGTTATAGATGTTTCATACAATAACGCGAAAAATTGCGTAGCTCATTTGTTGTATTACAGCACCCAAAAAAAAAACAGAATTCTTAACCATTTACCTTTCAATAACGACGATTCGGAGACCTAAATTTACAAAATAAAAAAACGTTTAAATCACATTAGTTTATTAAATTTAATTTATATTCAGGAATTTTTAAAGTAACTTTTTCAGCCCCATTGCGTAAGGAAGTATCTTTTCTTAGGGCTAATACAACCCAGCCATATGGGCGTGTAGATGCGACCACGAATATGGATCCGGGGCTCAGACGCCTCCAGTGACTGAGACCTGCGCCTTTCAATAAGAGGAGTACTTTCACTCCTGCAAACTCTTCACACCGTTCCCAATGCCCGGCACATATTGTCAGCCAATTTCATTTCATCGTCCGACTGCCCCAAGTAGTTTCCCGGATCTCTCTGTAAGTAATGCAAAGGCGGGCGATGCTCGTGAGTCACCCGCTAATTTTGAAGCACGACCTTTTCAGGATCGCTTTCGGAGATCCTGGAGATATTTCTTCACCAGGCGTCTCTTAAAGCGTGTCTGCGTGGAGTCAATTGTTGTAACTTCTTGCGACAATAGGCCCCACGCAGAGATTTTTGCCAAGGGTCGCAAATTGATGGGCTTGCTTGATAGTGGAGCCAGTGTCAGTATCCTCGGAGCCGGATCCTTGGACCTACTGTCAGACTTGGGTTTTCATAGGCATACCATGCATGCCCATGTTCAGACTGCATCAGCGCACAAGTATCCAGTTCTGGGATACGCCACCACATTGGTGCGATTTAATAACAACACTAAATTGATGAGATTCCTGGTTGTTCCTTCCTTGACGTACGCAGTGTATCTTGGAATTGACTTCTGGGATCTCTTTAAAATAGCACCAATCTAGGTCAACGCTATCCAAGCAGCTTCGGAGCCTCAGAGCCCTGAATTCCATCTGTTGTCTCCAAAAGATCAGCAACGACTAGACTTCGTCAAACAACAGTTGCCATCGTATAATGAGAAAGGCTTGGGTG
This sequence comes from Odontomyia ornata, assembly GCA_963969285.1. NCBI lineage: Eukaryota > Metazoa > Arthropoda > Insecta > Diptera > Stratiomyidae > Odontomyia > Odontomyia ornata. The sequence goes on along the minus strand of OZ017742.1, from coordinate 195,522,468 downwards.
GGACCAGTCTGGTGTCTCATCACACCGACATTGGTACTGCTCGACCCATTAAACAGCGGCATTATGCTGTATCACTCGTTATACAGAAACTGCTGTATGAACTCGATCGTATGTTATCCTTGGGGGTAATAGAGGAAAGTCAGAGCTTGTGGAGGTCTCCTGTGACCCTTGTCAGAAAATTCGGAAAGATGCGTTTATGTCTTGACGCTAGACGGCTCAATGAGGTGACCATTAAGGACACCTATCCGTTGCCACTGATTGAAGGTCTGCTGGCACGGTTGCAAAGCACCAGGTTCATTACTAGTTTGGACCTGCAGGATGCCTTTTGGCAAATACCGTTGGATGAGGCAAATAAGGAGAAAACAGCCTTTGCTGTCCCTGGCAAGCCCTTGTACCATTTCAAGGTCATGCCGTTCGGTTTATGTAATGCTCCCCAAACGATGTTTCGGTTGATGCATAAAGCAATATCGTATGAGCTGCAGGACGAGGTATTTGTTTACCTCGATGACCTGCTTGTTACGAGTTCAACATTTGATGAGCACTTGGTGCTCCTGAGTACTGTTGCAAAACTGCTCAGGGACGCCAATTTGACCATCAATGTTGAAAAGAGCAAGTTCGTCAAGAAGGAAATCAAATATCTTGGCTTTGTAGTAAGTGGTGGTATCCTGCGCACTGACCCGCAGAAGGTTTCATGTATAGTCCTGAACCCCGAACGGCCAAAGACGTAAGACGGTTCATGGGCGTGGCAGGATGGTACAGGCGTTTTATTCCAAACTTCGCCTCGGTTAGGGCGCCTCTAACAGATTTGCGATCGTGCGATACTTGGAGCGCGAAATCTTTTTGACAGTTCGTCTCCAAGGTATTCGCTAAGCTTATGAGCGACTACGGGGTGCAGCACTGCTTCACTCCATATCACTCATCGCAAGCGAATGCCTTGGAGAGGTCAAACCAGTCGACATTGAACGCCATCATATATAGGGTCCGATCATAGCAGGTGGGACGAAAATCTTTCGGAATCGTGTTTTGCCTTCCGTAAGGTGATTCATGAGTCCACAGGATTTTCGCCCCGTTTCCTCATGTTCGGGTACCACCCTATCCAGCATGCCTCTAAGTACGCCCTCCTTAGAAGCATGAACGCTTTTGAGTATGGAGAAGTACAGTTAGGTGTGAACAGTGATCGTCTGCAAGCCGTACAAGACCGCGTCCGAGCTAAGTTGGCAGAAGCTTATCACAAGGGAGCTCAATGTTACAACCTTCGGACTCGCCCCCGTGAGCTACTCCAGGGTCAGAAAGTTTTCGTGTGAAATTTCGCCCTGATCAATGCAGTCGATCGGTTCGCGGCTAAATTTGCTCCACGGTTTGTTCCTGCAGTGGTTCGCTGCCGTACTGGGCAAGTTTCTTATGAACTTGAGGCTGAATCCGGTAAGCTGCTAGGTACCTTTCACACCAAGGACATCCGATCCGACTCATAATTACCCCTGCCGACATTCCTTCGTTGCCCGGGTGAATGAGACACTCAGGTTCTGGGTCGTCCCCACGATTGTTGCGGATTCCGGCGTACCGGCTTTCTCCCATTCGCAACTTCAAATTGCCGCCATAACATCTCCACCTTCTTTTCGGCACATGTACCCTTTTCCTCGGTATATTCATTTATTTTTATTAACATTTTACCAATTTCCCTATAATTTTTAGTTCCCCATCATCTCAATCCTACCCTCTTACCCTATTTTTAATTACAAAAAAAAATAGTATAAAACAATAATCTTAATTTTCCCACTAACAAAACTCCATTCATTACTTCCCATTATCAAAATTCCATTCGATACATTTTTCCTAACAAAACCTAATTCCTTCCTTCATACTAACTAATTTTATTCATTGGCTCTCACTAACAAAATTTTATTTACTATACTAACAAAATTCATCCACGCATCCCTACTAACAAATTTCATTTTCATGCCCATCAAGAAAGATGCATAGTAAAAGTTGCTAATTCGATGCATGGGAAATCAACAGAAGGTGGCTCCGTTGGTAGCGTCGTGGATTCTCGACCGGGGGTCCGCTAGGACCTGGGTTCAAGGTCCCCGAGCGCAGGAAAACACTCTTTTTGGAATGTCGGCTAAAGCAATGATTTCCGTATATATATGACGATTTGCATCTAACCAAACGCCATTTATGCAAAATGGAAATTGTTGCGGTTGTTGATATGGAAAAGATGTGTGGGTAGCGGAATCGAAGTGTGATGAACTTAGATTACGTTATCCAGATGCGGCAGCGGTAAATGGGAATGAAACGATTGCGGGATTGGGTTTTTGGATTGGAGGGCATTCAGTATTTGGTTTTTGAGAAGGAAAAGTGATTTTTGGCTCGGAAGAAAGTGGAGTGGCGACGACAACAGTGAGTGGTGAAAGAGAAAAATTGGAGTTAATAATTGGGGAATACTTCGTGGTTGAATTGCGGGATACATGGATTTTGCATGGTAAAGTGCATGACTTTTTCGTGAAAAAGTGAAAGACGAGGAAGAAACTAAAAACCCGAAGGAAGAAAAGACGAGCATCGCTTAAATTTTCTGAAAACGATTATGAACGATTCAAACTAAAATTGTGAACGATTCAAACTGAGGTGTTTAAGGAACAAGGGGTACAAAAGTGAAATTTTTTCCGTACCGCGTAGAAACCATTTGGGCTAAAGAAGTTTTTTAGTGAATATTTTCAACATTCGGACCATATTTCTATAACATATTTTTTTTCGTTCAAAGAAAATTGGGCTATGAGTGTTTGAAAATTTTTTTTGAAATAACTTTGGCTACAATGGTTGCCCGTGGACGTACAATCGATTTTCGCCATCGCGGAAACAACGGATCTCACCCGCCTCGTAGGAATGGCTGACAAAATTCTAGATGTCAAAAGGCCTAACGAAGTTTGTGAAGTCTCAGATTGCCAAATATCAAAAGGAATTTCGATCAATACTGCAGATTTAGTCACACAGATTGCAGAATTAAAATCATCAATCCAATAATTATGAATACCACCTGCTCGACGCATCACCAATAATCACCATCGCCATCATCAAAAGTCGAAGCCGTTCTCGCAATCGAGAAAACGAAAGAAAAATCTGCTTCTATCATTGTAAATTCGGAATAGCCGCTCGTCATTGTACCAAACCATGTAACTTTCAGGCTCATTCGACGTCGGAAAACGCCTAGAAGCCCTGCGTGTTGAGACTGCTCGCAGTCGCCCCGCAACAAACCGCCTTTTTGTCACTGACAAACTAACACAACTTAAGTTTCTAATCGACACACGTGCAGACATGTCAGTCATACCTCGACTTCCATCGCTTAAAAACAAAACAACAACAGAATTTAAGCTTTACGCAGCCAATAAATCTCCGATCGACACTTATGGTGAAAAGTTGCTTACATTAAATCTCAATTTACGTGGTCATTTATAATAGCAGACGTTTCACAGCCAATTATAGGTGCTGATTTTTTAAAAGAACACGGCCTCTCTGTAGATATTACAAACAGACGTCTTGTAGACTCGCAACTTACAACAGCAGGAACCGTATCAACTCTACCCACAGGATCTATCTCGACGCTGATCGAAGAATCGCAGTTCCACGCATTACTGAAATCATTTCCAGAAGTAACGAATCCTACTCTAGCGCTACTGCCGCCCATCGAACAGCCCATGGGCTAGCCCTTTGCATCTTGTGCCCAAGAACGAAGGTTTCTGGTGCCCATGCGGAGATTATCGTAAACTAAACGCGACTACCATACCCGATCGCTATTCCATGCGATACATTCAGGACATTACATCAGATCTGACAGGCATTGCTAAGGCCCTAGACAATCGATTGCAGGTTGATGTAATCTTCACTGACCTCTCGAAGGCATTTGACACGGTCAACCATCAACTTCTCTGTTATAAACTGAAAACTTTTGGGGTTGCCGGCCCTCTCTTATCATGGATGGACTCCTACTTGTCTTCTCGTATATGTTGTGTTAGTTACTGTGGAACTACTTCTATTCCATTCTATCCGTCCTCTGGTGTTCCTCAGGGTTCCATTTTAGGTCCCCTCCTATTCCTATTGTGCATAAATGATCTTCCTTCGGTTATCGCTTCCATTTGCCTACTGTATGCCAATGATTTTAAAGTCTTTCGAGCTATCAGGTCTGTACAAGATTGTCAATATCTTCAGATGGACCTGATTGCACTAAGTAACTGGTGTTCGTCTAATTACCTCTGTCTTAATGTTGCCAAATGCTATAAAATGACTTTTAATCTAAATCGTTCTCCGCTGACTTTCACCTATATGTTGAATGAAGTCCCACTCGCTGCTGTGAGCTCTGCTAAGGACCTTGGCGTTACTTTTGATCCTAAGCTCAATTTCGATGCACACGTTCTAATCGCGACTCTTAGGGCCTCGAAAATATTGAGACTTATTTTCAGGCACGCTCATAAATTTAACAATATACGAGTATCTACCCCTGTCCGCTTGTTTATCTGTCTTGCCCGTCCTATCCTCGAATATTGCTCTGTAGTTTGGTCTCCTCGACACTCCTGCCTCATTGACTCGTTAGAGAATGTCCAGCGTAAATTCCCTCTTGTCTTGTTTTACAAATTCAAAATCCCATATCAAACCTATGACTTCCGTTTATCCTTCCTACGTATGCCTACTCTGTCATCCCGTCGCATGTATCTAGATCAGTGTTTTCTGTATCAACTCTGCCACAATCAAATTTCAATCAATCATCGTGTTCTTCTCGGGCAAACAATTTTTTCGTGCCACCGTATGCCCGTACAAATTTATATTTTCACTCTCCTATTATACTGTTACATGTACAAATAATTCTGCAAGCTACTGTCGCAATTGTTTTCACAACAATTAAGAACACCAACAAAACGAATTTACTCGAAACCACGAGAATCTAACAAGCATAAACAACATCTGAAAGTGAGTCACTGCTCCATTCATTCACTGATGGAATGTTCCCGCTAATTCACCAATGTACGAGAACTGAGTTGAATGATTAGAGACCCTATATAAAGGCAAGCTGAATGAATGGGGGGATCATTCATTCAACCGCGAGAGTAAACACGGCGATAGTGTGTGGAGTGTGAATAGCGATCAAGTAATAGTGAAGTAATTTTAAAAGACAATTGCGATAGGAATTTTGGACAAGTGGAAGTTTTAATTTTGAAAGTGAAAATAAAAATTTTGGAATAATTAATAAGTGATTGTGCATTTTTTGTTTTTTGTAATTAAATAAACACTTTTAACTTAAACTAAAAGACATTGCGTTTTCACTTTCCCGGAACATTAAAATTATTGGCCGCGAACCAAAAACACGCGACAGTGGTGTCGAGAAGTGAGAAAGAAAATTTCGAAAAGTGAAAACATTTAAACATTTTTAAACTGCACAGTTGTGAAATATAACGTGGAAACTGGTAGAAAAAAAGCCGAAACAATAAAAATGCCAAGAAACTTTCATCTAAAAATCGATCAATTGACCATATCGCAGCTCAAGGAGGAGTTGGAACAGCGGAATCTGGCCACACAAGGTACAAAGGCCATACTGATTGCACGCTTGCGTGACGCGATCGAGTCGGAAGGCGTAAATCTGGATTCGGGTGAGCTCTCAGATGCGGAAAAAGGTGCAGAAGGTGGAGAAGTAGAAACACCAAAATCAAAGGAGCCAGAAAATGCGCTAATGCAAATGTTAATGCTGATGTCATCCAGTCTGACTGCGAAGCTAGACGAACAGTCATCCAATTTAACTACGAAGCTAGACGAACAATCAGCGAAGTTAAATGAACAATCAGCGAAGTTAAATGAACAATCAGCGAAGCTAAATGAACAGTCATCCAGTCTGACTGCGAAGCTGGACCAACAAGCGATCGAAATCAAGGCAGACATCAAGGCAGACATCACACAGAAGCTGGAGAAACAGTCATCTGAAATAAAAGCGGACCTCGGTAGTCTGAACAAACAAATTAAAGGCGTCGAGGAAGAGGTATACCAGGTCGAGGAAAAGGTCACCCAGGTCGAGGAGAGAATCAACAACGAGATGGAAAACATGAAAAAAGAATTGGAAGCAGCAAATGCAGTAGTAACCACCTCACCAGCCCCGCTTACAACCGCAGTGCAAAGCTCGTCCAGAAATGTAAAAGCACCAATATTTGACGGGCAAACGGTCTGGAGCATTTACAAGACCCAGTTTGAAGCTGCCGCAAGGGCAAATCACTGGAATGAGCAGGAACGAGCAACTGCACTGATTCTTGCTCTAAGAGGCCCAGCTGCCGAACTTTTGCAGACGATGCCCGTTGAATTGCACTCAAACCCAAATGCTATAATGAATGCGCTCGACATGCGTTATGGAGACGATCATCTAAAGCAGATTTTTCGGTCACAGCTAAGGCATCGGGTACAGAAGTCTGGTGAAACCATACAGCAGCTAGCCCAAGACATTGAGCGACTGACAGTTTTGGCTTACCCAGCCTACGACCCAGAACATCGAGATGATGCAGCGACAGAAGCATTCATCAGCGCACTAAAGGACCCGGAATTGCAACAAGCTGTGCGTTTAGCTCAAAAGCAAACGGCTAAGGACGCATTGGCTTACAGTCTGAACTTTGAGGCAGCGAAAAATGCGACTCGTACCACTGCCCGGGTTCGTGAGGTAGTGACAGACGAGTGCAGGTGTGAACGCGTGGAAATTGAGCGAGACCCGCATGTAAATAGTGCGCCTAGATGCTGGAATTGCGTAGAGAAGGGGCACCTGCAAAGAGACTGCAAGAAGCGAAAAAAACCGAGTTATTGTCCAGGGTGTGCAGCTGGAAGAAGATCCAGACCGAGTCAGGAGCCCAGAATGGAAGCCCTTCAAACAGAGGGGTCGGGAAACATGTAAGGGCCAACTTCGTGGGGCAGAGGTTGGCTAGGAGGATCGACGTCCCCAGCACCACCATCACCGTGTCAAGACTACATCGTGGAGAAGCGGACTTATGCCTTCCGGATCAAGTTGACGGAGAACACTGCTCCATAACCATCGACACTGGTGCAACCCGATCGATTATCCGACCAGACCTAGTTAGACAGCAACAACTTCACAAGGGCAGAATTTTCTCACTACGGACAGCTACGGCAGAAACTGCACCTGTTCATGGAGAGGTCAACCTCCAGATACTGTTGGGAGACCTTGTGTTCCGACATAATTTTCTGGTCGCGAACATTATGGATGACTGCATTCTCGGAATGGATTTTCTGCGACCACATGGAATCACGTTGGATTTGGGCAAACGTGTATTGAAATGGCAGAATGTCGAAGTACTGATGGAGGATCCCAGCGTTCAAATTTCCAAGATGAATGTAGTGGTATGTACTGACACTGATGTACCGAATTCTTCCGAAAGCATTGTATGGGCCGAGCTTGATGGTGATTCTTGAGACCACCGATCTTATCTGATAGAGCCAACGAAGACTTCCACATTGCGCAGTTTGATTGTAGGACGAAGCCTTGTATGATCTTTAAGGAACGGATATGTGCCGGTTAGAGTCCTTAACACCGCAGACTCAACCACGAGCATCAAAGTGGGAGAAGTCATCGGCAGCTGCCAGCCTGTTTCCACCATCACCTCTTTGGAAGCCACTCACGACCATCATTGGAAAAGGCGGCAAGACACAGACAAAGCCCGGGAATCCACGTCTGCAATATTGAAGCAGGTCAATTGCCAGTGCAGCTATTCAAACGAGCCTCTGATCTGGTCATCAAGTACAGTGACATCTTCTCAACAAGCCCGGATTACCAAGGCCGAACGAGTCTGGTAACTCACGTAAGTGCCAAGCCGATTCGACAAGCACCGAGACGTCTTCCTATAGCCAAACAAGGAGAAGTGAGCGCGCTGATCTCGGACATGGAAAAACAAGGCGTTATTGAACCTTCTGTCAGTCCATGGGCCGGGCCTGTAGTTCTAGTCAAGAAAAAGGATGGTAGCACTCGTTTTTGTGTCGACTATAGGCAGCTTAACGACGTCACTAAGAAAGATAGTTACCCGCTCCCACGCATCGATGACATCATGGACACTTTAGCCGACGCAAAATGGTTTTCTACACTCGATCTCAAGAGTGGCTACTGGCAGGTAGAAATCGACAAGAAGGACCGAGAGAAGACCACATTTTCAGTTGGGACCAGATTGTGGCAGTTTGTGGTGATGCCATTTGGGCTTTGCAATGCTCCAGCCACTTTCGAACGCCTGATGGAGTACGTGCTACGTGGCCTCACCTGGAAAACCTGCTTGGTGTACCTAGATGACATCATTGTCATCGGGAGAACGTTCGAGGAGCATGTACGGAACTTAGAAGAGGTGTTCTTCCGATTGCGACTGGCAAATTTGAAACTTAGTCCCGACAAGTGTACCCTTTTCGCAGCTGAAGTAAAATACCTGGGACACGTTGTATCAGCAGAAGGAGTCAAAACAGACCCTGAGAAAATTGAAGCCGTGAAAAGCTGGCCAACACCAAACAACAAGCGCCAAATACGAAGTTTTCTGGGTCTGGCAACCTACTATCGAAGATTCGTCAAAGATTTTGCCAAAATAGCTAAGTGTCTTCATCAGTTAACCGAGAAGAATCGTCCGTATGTCTGGAATGAACAATGCCAGGTAGCCTTTGAGACCTTGAAGGAGAAGCTGTGTGAATCACCCGTACTGGCGTATCCGAAATCCGGAAAAATGTTTGTAGTTGACACCGATGCGAGCAACGGCGGTATTGGAGCTGTACTCTCCCAGCAGATCGATGGCGAAGAAAGAGTCCTCTGTTATTACAGTCGAGTTCTTTCAAAAAGTGAGAGGAACTACTGCGTGACCAGGAAGGAGCTATTGGCTATAATAGCGGCCACCAAGCAGTTCCACAAGTACCTATATGGCCAGAAATTTGTTCTTCCATGCATCACTGAGATGGCTGCTCAACTTCAAAAACCCCGAGGGACAAGTTGCGAGATGGATCGAAAGATTGCAGTCATACGACTACGAAATTGTTCATCGGAAGGGCGGAGTCCATGGAAATGCTGACGCCCTATCCCGCCGTCCATGTCCAGCTAACTGCAAGCATTGCTGACGGATTGAGGAAAAGGGACCATCCGTTGATCTGCGATTGATAACGGCCGAATTCGATGAGGGTTGGTCATCGGAGGTGATTCGAAACGCCCAGTTAGCCGATGAAGACATCGGACCATTGCTCGTATGGAAGGAGACGACTGGGCGACCTGAGTGGAAAGACGTTTCGATGCATGGCGCAACCCTGAAAAGCTATTGGGCACAATGGAACTCCCTTCAGGTGGAGGGTGGCGTACTCAAGCGGAAATGGGAAACGGCGGATGGCAGCTCCTATAGGATGCAAACTATACTACCCAAAAGTCGAATCCACGATGTGATTAAGGAAATGCATGAAGGATCCTCGGGAGGCCACCTTGGTGTTAACAAGAACTTAGCGAAATTGCGGGAGAGATTCTACTGGCTCCACGCTCGAGAAGACGTAGAGGACTGGTGTCGCAGATGCACAATTTGCGCTTCCGTCAAAGGTCCAAAACGACGACTGAGAGGACAAATGCAAACCTATAACGTGGGGGTACCATTTGAAAGGATTGCTGTTGACATCGCAGGACCCTTTCCTGAATCTGAATGGGGAAATCGATACACGCTGGTTGTAGCCGATTATTTCAGTAAGTGGCCCGAGGTCTACCCCATTCCCAACCAGCAAGCAACTACTGTAGCCGAACAGCTAGTATTAAATTGTGTTAGTAGGTACGGCGTACCTTGTGAACTACATTCAGATCAAGGCCGAAACTTTGAGTCACTAGTTTTTGGCGAAATGTATGAACTGCTGGGAATACGGAAAACGAGGACAACACCACTGCATCCCCAATCCGATGGAATGGTCGAACGTTTCAACGGCACTCTCAATAAACACCTGGCCAAGATGGTTGACGAGAACCAAAGGGACTGGGACCGACACATTCCACTATTTTTGATGGCGTACAGAGCTGCCGATCATGCATCGACGGGCCAAGCCCCAGCCAAAGTCATTTTTGGAAAGACTATTCGTCTGCCAGCTGATATAAAGTTCGGAACACCCCCCGAGAAACCCCAAACCATCTCGGAGTACGCAAGTGAGCTAAGACAACGGTTGAACCAGATACATCGGATAGTGCCAAAACACCTCGAATCGGCTACTGAGCGCATGAAGACCAGGTATGATCTAAAGGCAAATTCTACTGGCTTCCAGCAAGATGACCTGGTGTGGCTATATAACCCACAACGGCGAAAGGGTAGGTCTCCAAAGTTGCAACATGATTGGGAGGGACCATACCGAGTTACAAAGCGAATCAACGACGTCGTATACCGAACACAGGAACATCGTAAGCCGAGAGCCAAAATGAAAATCGTGCATCTGGACCGTCTTGCCCCATATTACACCCAGGGAGAATTGACTACAAATGGCGACACATCTTTTCGGGGCGAAAAGAACTGAGGTGGGGGCAGTGTTACATGTACAAATAATTCTGCAAGCTACTGTCGCAATTGTTTTCACAAGAATTAAGAACACCAACAAAACGAATTTACTCGAAATCACGAGAATTTAACAAGCATAAACAACATCTGAAAGTGAGTCACTGCTCCATTCATTCACTGATGGAATGTTCCCGCTAATTCACCAATGTACGAGAACTGAGTTGAATGATTAGAGACCCTATATAAAGGCAAGCTGAATGAATCGGGGGATCATTCATTCAACCGCGAGAGTAAACACGGCGATAGTGTGTGGAGTGTGAATAGCGATCAAGTAATAGTGAAGTAATTTTAAAACACAATTGCGATAGGAATTTTTGGACAAGTGGAAGTTTTAATTTTGAAAGTGAAAATTAAAATTGTGGAATAACTAATAAGTGATTGTGCATTTTTTTTTTGTAATTAAATAAACTCTTTTAACTTAAATTAAAAGACATTGCGTTTTCGCTTCCCATTAAAATTATTGGCCGCGAACCAAAAACACGCGACAATACGAATGGTAAGGAATCATGATAAGCTTGAGCTTGGTCCTTTTTCCGACTCATACCTAGTTTTTAAATTGAGGTTAAGAAGCCTGATTCTTAAAAGTCAACTGAAGTAAATATTAGACTTTATTTTCTTTTCTTGTGTGCTTTAATTTAATTTTACACGCATATTTATTGTTGTTGGTACTATTGAATTTCTTTTTTATATTAACTTTAACACTTAATTCTAATTTTCATTAATTTTGTTTTCTGTTTGTTTTGTTCCATTTTGTAATTGGATTATGTTTATCTGTTAAATGGAATTTAAATAAATAAACAAAGAAATAAACACTACACAGCACTCTGTATGACACCTTATCATCACAACTGGCCCCCGGGAGCAGAACGCCCGAGACGACTACCACCAGACAAGCTGAAAAAAGCTAAAACAGAGTTCCAGTACATGATGGATAAGAACCACTGCCGCCCATCGAACAGCCCATGGGCTAGCCCTTTGCATCTTGTGCCGAAGAAGGAAGGTTCCTGGTGCCCATGCGGAGATTATCGTAAACTAAACGCGATTACCATACCCGATCGCTATTCCATGCGACACATTCAGGACATTACATCAGATCTGACAGCCAAATGTTTATTTTCTAAAATAGACTTGCTTCGAGCATACTATCAGATCCCAGTTGCGGATGAGGATGTTCCAAAGACGACAGTGATAACACCGTTTGGCCTATTTGAATTTAAGGTAATGACCTTTGGCCTCTAGAATGCTGTCCAAACCTTTCAACGGTTTGTCGACGAAGTGTTGCGCGGATTAGACTTTTGTGTCTGTTATCTAGATGACATTCTTGTATCATCTAACTCAGTCGAAAAACATATGGAGTGATAATCAACGTTGCAAAATGTGTCTTTGGCGTCGAAGAAATTGAGTACCTGGGACACAAAATAAATAAACATGGTATTTCGCCACCTGATTCAAGCCATACGTGATTTTCAATTACCAACAACAGTGAAACAACTACGTCGTTTCCTGGGCATATTAAATTTTTACAGGAGATTCATCCATAACCAACCTGCAAGCACCGCTCCACCAATATCTCCGCAATGTAAAAAAAAGGCGACAAATGCGTTATCCAATGGTCACCCGAAACCATAAAAGCCTTTAACGATTGTAAGGAAAGGCTTGCTAGTACATTTTATTCCATCGATGCCATTACAACTTGTCACGACGCATCTGATTTTGCAATCGGATCAGTATTAGAGCAAAAAGTATATGGCAGTTGGCTACCATTAGCTTACTTTCAACGCAAACTGAATCACGCTGAATCAAAGTACAACGTTTACAACTGAGAGTTGTTGGCTATTTACAGCAGTTTAAAACACTTTCGACACGGGCTCGAAGGCACCCAGTTTATTATTAAAGCGGACCACAAACCGTTGATATACGCGTTCAGTCAAAAAACAGAAAAATCTTCGCCGAGACAAATTAGGCACTTACGTTTTATATCGGAATTTTGTACCCGAATCATCCACGTTAAAGGAGAGGAAAATATTGTAGCAGATACGCTATTAAGAATCGAAGCGATCAACCTGCCATCTTCATTGACCACCCACGAGCTGATAGATGAACAACGTAACGACACTGCACTTCAATCATTTCTCCCTGGAAACAATTCATCACTTAAGCTTCATCCACTACCTATAGAGGAATACGGAAGATTATATTGCGATACGTCGACGAACAATATACGGCCAAACGTACCATCAACTCTACGTAATCGAGTTTTGGCCACCTTCCACAGATGCTCGCACCCTGGAGCCCGCACGATGATTCGAGCTATACAAAGAAAGTTTGTTTGGCCTGACATGAAG
>OZ017742.1:195494555-195504555 GCA_963969285.1 Odontomyia ornata | reverse complement strand
GCGACAGGTATCACGCCTGCAATCACTCTCACCGCCGAGTCGGAGATTGTTGGATACGAAGATACAATTCTCAGTGCTCCTCTCCTCTGTACCTTTGCCAATCGTTTCCGGTATACCTCCTTGCTGAGAGCGTCGCCCCATACCTCTGCTCCGTACAGTAGCACTGACCCTACAGCACTCATCAAGAGGCGTCTTCTTGATGGGCTGGGTCCCCCTACGTTGGCCATAAGTCGACTCAGGGCCGATATTCCCGAAGCAGCCTTCTCAGCCGTTGCCCTGATTTGCTCAGAAAAACTCATCTTCGAGTCGATCACTAGCCCCAGGTACTTCACCGCTGGCTTCGATTCGATTTGTACGTCTCCAATACTGATCATCCTTACTCTCTTTTTTGTCAAAACGACCACTTCGGTTTTCTCCAGTGCTAAACTGAGCCCGCGAGCAGTCATCCAGTCCCTCACTCGGCGCATTAGCATACCTAGCCTAAGTTGCGCTTGTTCAACGGTGCGTCCGGCGACCAGAGCCGCAACATCATCCGCATAGCCGACCAAGCGCGAATCATCTGGCATCTCAAGTCTCAGTAGCCCGTCGTAAGACACGTTCCACAGGTCCGGACCAAGGATAGATCCCTGGGCAACACCCGATGTAATTTCCATCCTTCGTTGGCCCTGTGTCGTGTCGTAGAGCAGGCTTCGGTCCTTAAGGTAGTTCCTCAAAAGCCGCATTAGATATTCTGGAACTTGAAAAGAGTTTTCCAGCGTGTCCAGAATATCCACCCATCTAGCGGAGTTGAAGGCATTCCTGACGTCGAGTGTCACCAACAGGACGATCCGTCGCTTGGTGCGACTATATGCCTCTGCCTTTTGGACCGCGTTCACCACCTCTGCAATCGCATCAATGGTAGAACGTCCTGCTCTAAAGCCGTACTGCCGAGGAGATAGGTCCCCAGCAGCACGAATCGCGTCAGTGAGTCTTCCCTTGATGAGTTTCTCTAGCACTTTCCCAGCCGTGTCTAGCATGCATAACGGGCGGTATGCGGACGGCGATTCGGGATTTCCCTTTCCATTGCTGATCAGCACGAGCCTCGCCACCTTCCATCGTACCGGGAAAACCCCGTCCCGTAGGCAAGCGTTGAATGTGCTGAGCAGCAAGTCAGGACAATGGTGATAGACGAGCCGCAACACCTCAGCTGGAAAACCATCTGGACCTGGAGCCTTCCTCGCTTTCAAGGAGGGGACTGCCTCCTCCAGTTCCAGCTGTGTGAAGAGTGGGCACTCGACTGCTGTTTCACCATGGACAGCGTCAACACGGACGGGATGGGCGGGGAAGAGTCCCCGCACTATCGCGTCCATCTTTTCCGCGTCATGTATACAAGGCTTCCGTAGGGCACCAAGTTTCCCCATGACCAGCTTGTAGCCAAGGCCCCACTGATCCCTATTTACATTGTCCACTAGGTCTTGCCAGCAGCGAGCCTTGCTACTGTTGATCAGTTTGCGAAGGCATTTCCTGGCCGACTTATATGCTGCCACCTGGTTGCATGCCTCGTCACGGTTCCGCGCCCGTTGAGCGTCACGTCGAAGCTTGCGACACTCCCTCCGCTTTTCAGCGATTTCAATAGGCCACCAGTACACTGGGGGCTTGCCATGCCGGGGTCTTCGACGGGGCATAGAAGCGCAGCAAGCAGTCGTGATTATGCTCATAGTAGAGTTCACCACGTCTTGAGCGGCCAGTTCTTCCGTCGCCTCCGGAGCTCCCTGCAGCGGCTCACCTGCTGTGAGAACCTTGACGAACCTCTCGACGTCCATTCTTTCAATGTTCCATCCAGTTTTAGAAGGCCGAGAGCACGGATGTCGGGAGACAGCATCACTTATCTCAAGCAGAATGCACTTGTGATCACTGGCTGAGTAGTCCTCTAATACTTTCCAGTTGTGTATCCTCCGTACTAAGGACTCCGAGGCGAATGTCACGTCCGGTATGGTTCCCTCACAGCCAATACGGCGGAAAGTCGGCGTATTTCCGGAGTTTAGCACGACGAGGGCCGTCCTGGCCGCCATTTCCAGGATTCGTTTTCCCCGAGGATCCGTCTGAGGCATGCCCCATTCGATTGCTTTAGCATTGAAGTCGCCCCCAACGAGCACTTTACCCTCTGCGTTCGAGACAGCGCCCTCCAGAGCATTAAGCTTGGCTTGGAAAGATGATATCGACTCGTTAGGTGTTAGGTACACAACTAAAGAAGGTGATCCCTGAGCACCGAACCCACACGAAACCATCCCCCCATCCACAACTCTCCGCTTGAAAGTCACTGTTCCGAACCCAGATAGCGGCAGTACCAGTTTCATCAGAGTACCATAATGCAGGACTTTTATTATGGTGTTGCTCACTCAGCAGCAAGAAGTCGGCTTTCCTGTCCCTCGCAAACAGCTCAAGCAGATTTTGGGCGGTTGAACTGCGGTGTAGGTTTAGCTGCAGGATGCGGGTCATCGGAGTTCTGATTTGGCCGTGGCTAAGGCTTCCTGGAACACCCGGCATTTTCCTGATCCCAAGACGTGTTTCAGGTTTTGGATCAGCATCCTTACAAAGAATACAGTGTGCCTCCTTCGTACACTCTTTTTTTTATGTCCCATATCACCGTATTTGTAACATAGGGAACTCCTATCGGGTCCTTTGCATACTTGTGTGGTGTGACCATAACCAAGGCATTTGAAACATTGAAGAGGCGTTGATCTTCCCCGTATCCTACAGACAACCCACCCTATTCGTACTTTGCCCTTGTTCAGGAATTGTTCGGTGTCCTTTTCGGTCAAGTCAACTATGGCCATGCGTTGTCCCCTGTTGTTTTCTGGTGTCAGTCTCGCTTTGATCCTTCCCACGCTAGGCAACTCCTTTTTGATGGCCTCTTCTACCTCGGCAAGGTCCGTCACGCAGTCAATGTCTCGTATTTCGATCGTTGCCATCGGCTCGAGCTTGGCTGTAGTTGCGCTTTTGCCGAGGACTTTCTTTACTGTGTCACAGAATGCATCTTTATTGCCGGCCTCTGCTCCGAATTCGACCAGTATGTGGCCCGACCGCGTTGGTCGTACTACTTTAATGGTAGTATTGGTGTCTTCGGGCCTTATGTTTCCCCTGATGTCCCGCAGTACTTCCGCGTAGGATCGGCCATCTTGGGGCTTTACAAGCAGTGCCTGCTGCCGGGGTCTTCGTCGGGGCTTCTGCCTCTCCTGCTTTGCATCAGGTCCTTTTTGTAATTGGGCGTCCGTACGAACTTTACTTTCTGGCTTTTTTGAAGGTGTTTCTTTGCAGCTCTCTTCGCTCCTTTTGTAAGCACTGTCTGGAATCCCTGATCTGGTGCTCCACGCCCGTCAAGTGCCTCTTCCTTCCTTCTTTTATCCCGATCTCCTTCGATTGGGCTAGACGCCATTCTTTTATTGACTTTTAATGGTGGAGCTATCTGCATGTCGCCTTTAGATTTTGCCCCAAGCGCCTCTTTAACCTTCTGTTCATCTTCGGTCCTTAACCAGCTCCTCCGATAGTGCCCTATGCGATCTAGGAGCTCCTCTAGTTCAAGGAGCCCTTCCTTTGCTACTTTGCTGATTTTTGGGGAGTCACATGCAGCTTGTATTCTTTTCAGAACATCTCCCGCTTTTCGAAGTAGTCTTTCCTCTTCGTATGCTGGGCCGCAATTGTACCTTGCAACCATCCTTGGGAGAGGATATCGCGTTCCGTTTCCGAGTGCAGTACTTCCGCCACATTTCCAACGGTGGCGGTACAATCACGCGGTGTCTGGTCACTATTTGCTTTTAGTGCCGTAATCTCCTCGTTTGCTTCTGGATTTTTCGTTGCAATGTCGGGATTTGTGACCCTTGCATCGGTCGCTTTAGTAACGATCGCAGCCGTGACAATCGTATTTTCGGTGCTCTTTATGTTATCTTCCACTGCTCGAACACCTGAAGCATCCTGCCGAGTCTCCCGCTTCTCCTTAATAGGACGCTCGGGCGTTCGCATATTTTTTTTGCTGCGCCAAAACGCCGCAGGAATTTCAGTCTGCACCAGACTGTCTGCTGTTCTCCGTTTTTTGTCTACCGTCACTGTCGTCGTGTTAGTCTTCGTTTTTTTCGTGGTTAGTACAACTCTCGATGTACTGTTGACATCGTGGCTGCAACCGCTGGTTGCGTCGTCGTTATTATTTTTGGTTTCATTTGTTGGATGTTTTTGATCTTTTGATTTTGTTTGCTCCATTTTATTGGGTCCCCCCTCGGAGCCGCTATCTCCGTTCGTGTGTGTAGTCGCCTTTTTGGTCCCATGGTTATCTTTGCAGAGCAGGGAGGCCATGCGAGGGTTGGCACAAGCCCTTATGGGGACAAGTGCTCAGAGCCAGACCAGCGCTAATCGGGAGTCCGTCTCAACCGAACCTACACCACCAACCCAATGGTGCGAACTTCGAACGTACTCCGAGGCCTGCCAAGGTTTTACCGGGACGGAGACGGTATGATAGTTGAATTGGAGCCGTTCACACACGAGTTTCACCTCGGCGCTACTGTGCAAAGCAACTAGGTCTAAACCATCACTTCCGCCAGCCCAAAGCGTCAATTCCAGTTCGTTGTCCAAAGCGTAGTCCAGATACAATCAGAGTCGTTACCTGTCATCCCAGGAGGGAACCTCACGGAACCCCCCATATCCTCGGGTCCGTGGGGGCGGCACTCCCCAAAGAATGCTAGCCTCCAAGAATGTTCTTGTCGGTCGGCATTCTCCCTGCGGGAATTTCCTCGGGTACGTGGGGGCGGAACTCCCCAAAGAATGCTAGCCTCCAAGAGTGGTCTTGTCGACCGGCATTCCCCCTGCGGAGTTTCCTCGGGTACGTGGGGGCGGAACTCCCCAAAGAATGCTAGCCTCCAAGAGTGCTCTTGTCGACCGGCATTCCCCCTTTAGTAGCTCACGAAACAACGCGTATCTAACACACTAATGAATGCATACGGAGACTTATTTGATATAAAATTTTGTAAAATTCACTAAATTGAATTACTATATATTAAGAAATGGATAAATTCCTGCATTTATCCCTAAACTTTATTACAAAAGAGCTGTAGAAAACATTGCAATCATTAAAGTAAAAAAATATTGAATTACATGAGAGATGTTCATGAAAATCAAGAAAAAGTAGCGTCGTACGCAGACTTTTTTGTCTAAGTGTATATATATATATATATATATATATATATATATATATATATATATATATATATGTATACACGTATCTGTATATATATATATATATATATATATATATATATATATATATATATATATATATATACATATATTAATATATATATATATATATATATATATATATATATATATACATATATTAATATATATATATATATATATACATATATATATATATATATATATATATATATATATATATATATATATATATATATATATATTTTTACATGTAAATATAGGTTTGTTGTCCTCAAATAGAGAGAGTAAAATTAATTAGCGTGTATTTTTAACAAAATTTATTGAAGTTTCAGGAATTTTTTATGCACTCTTAAGTTAATGTATGGCTATAAAGTTTGTCAATAAAATCGCCATTAGCAGCAATAACCGCTTCGATCCGGGTCCGGAAACGATTACATGCCCGAATCAAATGCTCCTTGTTCATATTGACCATAACGGCATTAATAGCAGTCTTCAGCGAAGAATTGGTATTATGAGGACGCTTATTGGTCTCACGCCTGACTACGCCCTATACGTAATAATCCAAAGGATTAAGGTCTGGGGAGCTCAAAAGAACGCTCCGGGGACACCGTTTTGATACGATAGAGAAGATTCAAGCCGCAGCGAGGACGGAACTGAAGGCCATCCCGAAAACGACGCGTACCTCAAACACTAATGAATATTTTGACATGTAAATTGGACCTAGATGTCTCAATGGGATTAATGTCTCGGGATTGGGGCGGCGTACACAGTTGCTGTCTTGTGTTGTAGAGGAACTAGAGCTTCACATTGTGTGCTGTGTGCTTGAAGTCATTTTCTTACTGGAACCAGAAATCGTCACCAAGCCTTAGCTGCTAAACGCTTTGCTTCAAATCCGCCTTCAAAATATTAAAGTAACCGTATTGACCCATAGTCGAGTCTATAAACACAATTTTGCCAACTCCTTCTGCCGCCATACACCCCCAGGCCATCACACCGCCTCAACTAGTTTCACAGTTGGTACGAGATTTTCTTTTTTGAGGGCAGTACCGCCCTTCCGCCACAACTACTTTCTTCCTTTAATGCCAAATATGCAAAATTTGCTTTCGTTAAAGACTAGGACCTGTTCCCAAAACTGTTGTGGCTTGTTTAAATATTATTTTGCGAAATCTACACGTTTCTTCCTGTTCACTTCCGAAATGTATGGCTTCTTACGTGCCATCCGTGAGCGATATTCATCTCTCTTTAGTATATTTCGTATGGTATCTGCGTGGAGAACCTTGCTAAAAGAGTTTTTAATAACACATCGTTCAGTAAGTCCCGAGACTAACAAGGAAAACAACTTTTTTTTTTAATCATTTTTATTCATTGATGTAATCTCCTTTAAGGGTGAAACAATCTTGTCAACGCCTTTCCAACATTTCTATACCATGTTTATAGAAGGATTTATCCTTTGCTTCAAAATAGGCTTCATTTCGGCAATCACCTCCTCATTCGAGCCAAATTTTTTTCCCTGGAGCATTTTTTTAAGATCAGCAAAGAGTTTTCATGGATTTGTGGCATGGCGCATTGGTGCCATCGCGGCACCCACATGGAAAAAACTTTTTCATGCTCATTTTTTCATGAAGGGTTGTAAATACGCTTCCAGATGATATCTGTGTCATTTCTGCAACCTCACGGACCATCACTTTGCGATTTATCATTACAATTTTTAACACTTCACTCACATTTTCCTGGGTAACGACTTCCAGTGGCCTACCCGAACGTTCCGCATCGTTTGTGTCCGTACGACCACGTTTAAACTCAGCATACCAACGACAAATCGTTGGTTTTGATGGAGAGGAGTCCGGGTGGTAATGTTTTTCAAGCCATTGCTGGGCTTCTACTGTGTTTTTACCCATTAAAAAACAATGTTTCATCAAAATGCGAAACTCGCTTTTTTCCATTTTTCAAACAAATTACAAAGTGAATTTACTCTAACCTCGATAACTCTGCTGTCTGTGATCTGATCGACGTTCCATATAAAGGTTCGCACTTTATAGAAACGGGCCTGTTTGGTACTACTAGCACCATCTCTGGGGTAGTCTCGGGACTTATTGAACGATGTATTATTTGTACCAATTTGGGAAGCAGTTATTCGAGAATCCTTTTGAATTGCCTGCAAAACGTTTCCTTTTTCGCGCTCAGTCGGTATGGAGCGTCTACCACAACGAGGTTTTGACACAATCGAACCAGTTGTATTAAACGATTTCATCGCATACTGGACAGAGGAGTAAGTTCTGCCTACTATTTAACGAATTTCGCTGTAAGTTTTCCCTTCACTCTTAAGTTTCGGCGTAGTTTTCCTCTCCTCAACACTGATTTCGCTAATATAGGGCGTCATCATGTATTCTTGTGCTTAAAAAAGTTGAAAAAGAACTACACTCACTTTTAAACCTGTCACAACTTAAAGTAGAACTATTATCGGACCTGAAAACATTAATATGCATCATCAGTATATGTCATCGCGTAACACGGGGAACTCCCCGGTTTGTTCTGTACGGATACTTTTTCTGGTCGATTGTGTTGCCATAAATTGATTTTGTTTGAGTTTCAAGTCTTTTGAAACAGTAAGTATTATGAAACATACTGCGAATAATGCAAAAGTGTAGATTTTATGATATAAAAGAAAGCATTCAAATTAAGTGGACATATCCTTTTTGATAAAACGATAACTTTGTTATCTTGCATGTACAGGTACTTTTTCTGGCAAGTGTACATAGATAACTATAAATATGTAGATATATATATATATATATATATATATATATATATATATATATATATATATATATATATGTAAATATATATGTACGTATACATATATATATATATATATATATATATATATATATATATATATATTTATATATTTTTATATAAATTTTATATATATATATATGGTTATATCTATAGATATATATACTCGTATATATATATATATATATATATATATATATATATATATATATATATATATACATATATCTATATATATATATATATATATATATATATATATATATATATATATATATATATATATATATATATATATGTATATATACATATATAATATATATATATATATATATATATATATATATATATATATATATATATATATATATATCTATATATAAATACACACATAGATATATATATATATATATATATATATATATATATATATATATATATATATATATATATATACATATATATACATATATATATGCATATTTATATACAGTCTTCCACAAAAGTCAAGGTACAGTGATAAATATCATGAAAATTGTTTGATATTTTTATTTAAAAAACCTATAGTGATAAAATTTTTTTGGTATTACTTCAACTGTAATCATTACACTTTAAATTCATGCAAAACAAAACGAAAATTCTGTCGTATTAATATATTATTACGTATGATGTGTTGGAAAGTCAATGAATGAAGTCCACAAAAGTCATGGTACACCTAAAGAAAAATGATACAAATTGTAATTATAGTCTTGCATAGTTATTTGAATTATACTTTTCTTAATATTTTGTCGGATATCCTTTCATCTGAATTACTGACTTCAGTCTTTTAGGCATAGAATATACCAATTTTTTAGTAAATTCGCTGCTGATTCTGGCCCACTCCTCCAATATAGCATCCTTAAGCTGCGCCTTGCTTGATATCACTCTTTTTCGGATTTTTGTCTCAAGCTCATTCCAAAGATACTCTATAGGGTTCAAATCAGGGCTTTGAGGCGGTGTAGCAAGCATGCGAGTATTGTACAATAGCCACATTCGAACTTTATGCGCAGTGTGCTTAGGGTCATTGTCCTGTTGAAACAAGAAATCTTCTCGCATACCTAATTTGGCTGCACTTTGTTTCATGTTGTTTCGTAGAATCTCTAAATAAGAGTTCATTCATAGTATTTTCGATGAATGTCAGATTTCCAACTCCAGCAGCAGCCATGCAACCCCAAACCATAACACCACCGCCTCCATGTTTTACTGTTTTAATAGTGTTCTTGGGATTAAATGCTTCTCCTACTTTTCGCCAGACCCTCTTATGCCCATTTACACCAAATATACAAAATTTAGACTCATCCGAAAATAAAACATTATCCCAAAGTGTTATTGGTTATGCTTTTGCAAATGTTATTCTTTTTTGTTTGTTTATGGAACTTACAAGAGGTTTTCTTCTAGGCGTACGAGATGAAAATCCAGCTTCTACGACAGCTCTACGCACAGTTTCTGCGCTAACCTCCTTCTTATCATTAATTCCAAGGACATCGCAGATTTTTCTACAGCTTAGAAATGGATCTTGTTTTATCATTCGCGAAATTTTTCTCTTGTCCTTTGCACTTAGTTTAGATGGACGACCTGTTCGGGGAACATTTTCCACTCTATTTTCCTTCTTAAATCGATTTATGACTTTTTGAATGGTTGACCGACTTTGCAACACTAGTTCAGCTATTTCAGAATATGATTTGCTCTGATTTGAATGCAGATTAATAATTATTTCACGCTCCTTAATACTCAACTCCTTTCGACTCATTTTTTAAAAATTTTATTAAATAAAAGATACACCACGAATACGGACGCGATATTAAAGACAGCGGCCTACGGTTGTTAACTCACTCTGATAATATGAACTTGGGGGATTCCCCTTTTTACAAATAACAGGGCATTTTCTGCAACTGTACCAAGACTTTTGTGGAGTAGAAAAGAGACATTGCCAACAAAAAATTATTGTCTTCAATGATCA
>OZ017742.1:195357055-195484555 GCA_963969285.1 Odontomyia ornata | reverse complement strand
CTTGCGTACTCCGAGACCGTTTGGGGTTTCTCAGGGGTTGTTCCCAACTTTATATCGGCTGGCAAACGAATAGTCTTTCCAAAAATGACTTTGGCTGGGGCTTGGCCCGTCGATGCATGTTCAGCGGCTCTATACGCCATTAAAAATAGTGGGATATGTCGGTCCCAGTCCCTTTGGTTGTCGTCCACCATTTTGGCCAAGTGTTTATTGAGCGTGCCGTTGAAACGTTCGACCATTCCATCGGATTGGGGATGCAGCGGTGTTGTCCTCGTTTTCCGTATTCCCAGCTGCTCGCACATTTCGCTAAAAACTAGTGACTCAAAGTTTCGGCCTTGATCCGAATGTAGTTCACAAGGCACGCCGTACCTGCTGACCCAATTTAACACTAGCTGTTCGGCTACAGTAGTTGCTTCCTGGTTGGGAATGGGGTAGACCTCGGGCCACTTGCTGAAATAATCAGCTACAACCAGCGTGTATCGATTTCCCCATTCAGATTCAGGAAAGGGTCCAGCGATGTCAACAGCAATCCTTTCGAATGGCACGCCTACGTTATAGGTTTGCATTTGTCCTCTCAGTCGTCGCTTTGGGCCTTTGACGGAAGCGCAAATTGTGCATCTGCGGCACCAGTCCTCTACGTCTTCTCGAGCGTGGAGCCAGTAGAATCTTTCCCACAATTTCGCTAAGGTTTTGTTAACACCAAGATGGCCTCTCGAGGATCCTTCATGCATTTCCTTAATCACATCGTGGATTCGGCTTTTGGGTAGTATAGTTTGTATCCTATAGGAGCTGCCATCCACCGTTTCCCATTTCCGCTTGAGTACGCCACCCTCCACCTGTAGGGAGTTCCATTGCGCCCAATAGCTTTTCAGGGTTGCGCCATGCATCGAAACGTCCTTCCACTCCGGTCGCCCAGTCGTCTCCTTCCATACAAGCAATGGTCCGATATCTTCATCGGCTAACTGGGCGTTTCGAATCTCCTCCGATGACCAACCTTCATCGAATTCGGCCGTTATCACTCGCAGATCAACGGGCGGCTCCTTTTCCTCAATCCGTCGGCAATGTTTGCAGTTAGCTGGACATGGATGACGAGATAGGGCGTCAGCAATTCCATGAACTCTGCCCTTGTGGAGCAGTTGGGGCCTCACTAGGTCTGGTCGGATCGTCGATCGGGTTGCACCAGTGTCGTTTGTTAGGGTGCATTGTTCTTCATCAACTTGACCAGGAAGGCATCTGTCTGCTTCTCCACGATGTTGCCTTGGCACGGTGCTGGGGATGTCGATACTCGTGGCCAACCTTCGCCCCACGAAGTTGGCCCTTGCATTTTGATGGGCCTCCATTCTAGGCTCCTGACACGGTCTGGATCTCCACCACCCTAGACAATAGCTCGGTCTTCTCCCCTTCTTGCAGTCTCTTTGCAGGTGCCCTTTTTCCCCGCAATTCCAGCATCTAGGCGCACCATTCACCTGCAGCTCTCGCTCATTTCCCCGCGCTCACACCTGGATTTATCTGTCACTACCTCGCGAGCCCGGACAGTGGTGCGGGTCACATTTTTGGCTGCCTCAAAATTTAAACTATAAGCCAATGCTTCCTTGACTGTTTGCTTTTGAGCTAACCGCACGGCTTGTTGCAATTCCTTGTCCTTTAAGGCGCTGATGAATGCTTCTGCTGCTACGTCATCTCGATGTTCTGGGTCGTACGCTGGGTAAGCCAAAAGTGCCAATCGCTCAATGTCTTGGGCTAGCTGCTGCAAGGTTTCGCCAGACTTCTGCATCCGATGCCGTAGCTGCGCCCGGTAAATCTGCTTCAGATGATCGTCTCCATAACGCATGTCCAGCGCATTCATTATAGCATTCGGGTTTGAATGCAGCTCAACGGGGATAGTCTGCAAAAGCTCGGCAGCTGGGCCTCTTAGAGCCAGAATTAACGCAGTTGCTCGTTCCTGCTCATTCCAGTGATTTATCCTAGCGGCGGCTTCAAACTGGATTTTGTAAATACTCCAGACCGTTTGCCCATCGAATATTGGTGCTTGCACATTTCTGGATGTGCTTTGCGCTGCTGTTATAAGCGGGGCTGGTGAGGTGGTTACTACTGCCTTCGCTGCTTCCAATTCTTTTTTCACTTTTTCCATCTCATGGTTCATTCTCTCTTCAACCTGGCTGATCTCATAGTTGATTTTCTCCTCAACTTGGCTGACCTTCTCCTCGACCTGGTAAACCTATTCCTCGACGCATTTAATTTGACTGTTCAGGCTACCGAGCTCCACTTTTATTTCGGTTGACTGTTTTTGCACTTCCTTGATTACGATCGCTTGTTGGTCCATCTTCGCCGATAGTTCATTTAACTTCGCTGATTGTTCATTTAACTTCACTGATTGTTCATTTAACTTCGTCGTTAAATTGGACGACTGTTCATTGAGCTTCGCAGTTAAATTGGATGACTGTTGTAGCTGCTCTTGCTGCATCAGCGTCAACATTTGCATCAGCGCATTTTCTGGTTTCTTTGGCTTTGCTGTTTCAGCTTCACCACCTTCTGCGCCTTTTTCTGCATCTGTAGGCTCACCCGAATCTAGATACGCACCTTCCGACTCGATCGCATCACGCAAGCGTGCAATCAGTATGGCCTTTGTACCTTGTGTAGCCAGATTTCGTTGTTCCAACTCCTCTTTGAGCTCCGATATGCTCAATTGATTAATTTTTAGATTTAAATTTCCTGGCATTTTTATTGTTTCGGCTATTTTTCCACGTTAACTTCCACAATTGTGCACTTCAAAAATGTTTAATCGTTTTCACTTCCAAAATTTTCTATCCCACTTCTGACACCATTGTCGGGTGTTATTGGTTCGCGGCCAATAATTTTAATGTTCCAGGAAAGTGAAAACGTAATGTCTTTTAATTTAAGTTAAAAGAGTTTATTTAATTGCACAATGATCAATCTACACTTTCACTAATTTTAATTTTCACTTAATTTTTAAATCTAACACTTGTCCATAAATTTCTTATCGCAATTGTCTTCTAAATCACTTCACTATTACAAAAATCACTTTTCTACTACTCGAATAATATCGCTTCCCACACACAAACGCAGTTCTTATCGCGGTCGAATGAATGATTCTCCCCATTCATTCAGCTCGCCTTTATATAGGGTCTCTACCTATTCACCCATTTCTCGCACATTGGCGAATGTTCTACCGAGAGGTACCTGGTAGGTTCGAGCAAGTTCATGAATGGAGTGACGTCACTTGCAGATGTTGATCATGCTTGTTGGATTCTCGTGGGTTCGAGTAAATTCATTCGTTGACGTTCTTAATGATGATGAAAACAATTGCGACAGTAGCTCGCAGAATTATTTGTACATGTAATTATTTGTACATGTAACAATATATATATATATATATATATATATATATATATATATATATATATATATATATATATATATATATAGAATATGTATGTGTATATATATACATATATAAACATCTATATGCATATATATATATGTAAGTATATATATATACATATATATATGTATATATATATATATATATATATATATATATATATATAAATATATATATATACATACAATGTATAAATATATATATACATATAGGTATATTCATATATATATATATATATATATATATATATATATATATATATATATATATATATATATATATATATATTGCATATTTTAAGTAGTAGAACTGCATATTTCATGATTGCGTGGCTGATAGTATTATATCCTATTTTAAAGATTAGACTTTAGACTATCTTCAGTCAAAAACTGAGCCGCATTAGTCAACCAATAGTTGGTTGAATATATATTTGAAAATGGACAATCAAATTGAGCATATTCGGCTTGCGGTGCAAGCTCGAAGTAGTGACTGCCTTACTAAACGCCAGTGTCAGCGTTGGATAGCTGGCTTTCGTTCTGGAAATTTTAATGTACATACTGGTCGTGCAACCACTACTGGTGATGGAAAAATAAAGGCGTTAATCGAAACTAACCGGCGTCTGACAACTTGGGCGGTAGCAGAGAAGATTAAAATATCGCTTTCAACCGTTTACTTGCACTTACAACAGCTTGGTTACGTGAACAAACTGGATGTCTTGGTCCCTCACAAATCAAAGGAAATCCTCACCAAACGCATTAACGTGTGCGACTCGTTGCTGACCCATTTATATAAGAATCGTAACGCGTGATGGAAATTGGAGTGTTTACGATAACGTAGTCCGAAAACGATCACGGATCAAGTAAGAGGACCCTATGATCGACATTCAAAGCCAATATTTACCAAAAGGAGATTATGCTTTCTGTGTAGTGAGATTACAAGGGTATAGTCTACTTCGAGCTGCTTCCAAGAAAGCAAAACATTGATTCGAATGTATGCTGTTGTCAATTATCCAAATTGAACGAAGAAATCAAGAAACATGCCCTGAACTGGTTAATCGCAAAGTCGTGATGGTCCATCATGATAAAGCCAGATAACCTGTCAAAAATTAATGGATCTCAATTGGGAACTGATGCTACATCCATCCTATAGCCCTGACTTAGCACCATCAGACTGTCATTTGTTTCGCTCCTTTCAAAACCATTTGAACGATAAATATTTCGATTCCGATAAGGCTGTTAAAAATGAGTTGTTCCAGTTCTGCGCTTCGAAAAACCAAGACTTCTCTGAACGTGGAATCTTACCATTCTAAAGGGATCTCTAAATATAAGTGTGTTCTGAAGTGATAAATGAAAGTATTGTTTTGGTCCTAAAGTTTGTCCTTTGCGCTTAGTCCATTTTCAGCAACATTTTCAGTAAGTTACATATTGTAAAGTAATTCTGAACAAAAATATACGTTTGTGTACATGTTTTACCCAGATATTGTAGAGCGTCTAGGCACGCATGAAATGTAGTCGGTATACGCCGAATCCATTGAGATTGAGGTGATCAACACCGGAATGATAATTGAAACCAAGGCGAAGTTGTCGATTTAAGTTCTGTATAACGAGTGTATTTCTTGACGTATGCCTCAGCCTATATATACATAAATTTTAAGGTTGACAACTAAATTTTGCTTACTCATTGACTATTTTTGCATTTGAAATACCTATTGAAAAATGGCGTTGACACCACCCCGATATATTGTATATGATACTTAGTTCCAAGATAGAAGATAGTTAGATCTAAGAACTATATTATTTTGGTGATCATTCATGAGCAAGTTTGAATATGGCGGCGGCTCAAATTTGCAATTTTTTCAGATTTTTGTGTCCCTCTAGCGGCCACATTTTCCAACGGACGTTGATGAAACTTGAGATTATGGATACTTGTGCTAAGTTATTGTACTGTGCAAAAAATTATCGAAATCAGATGAAAAAAAAAAAAGTCGAACAATTAAAACCTAATATTTTTAGCTGCCATTTTCACTAAAAAGCAAAATCTCTGTCTAGATTGAAACTCCGGTTTGAAATAGATTTAGCGTATTTATTGATGAGACCCTAAGATAGGAACATTTTAAAAAATACAAAATTAAATACATGCATTCAAAATGGTGGCTCCCAAAGGTCAGAATGCAAGCGCGATTCGCTATTTTAGTAGCAACTAAATAATGGCAAAGGTAGTCCGCGTGGTTTAGTGGTTAGAGCACTAAACCCGTAAGCTGAACGTCTCTGGTTCAAGTTTCGTTGACGTCAACGAGATTTAGTTCGAGTGGTTCTTCGGACGGACTATAAGCCTGTTCAGTTATGATACGAAATAATGACATAAATATATATGTATATATATATATATATATATATATATATATATATATATATATATATATATATATATATATATATAAATATATATGTATATATATATATATATATATATATATATATATATATATATATATATATATATATATATATATATATATATATATATATAAATATATATGTATATATATGTATATATATATATATATATATATATATATATATAAATATATATGTATATATATTTATATATATATATATATATATATATATATATATATATATATATATATATATATCTATATCTATATATATATATATATATATATATATATATATATATATATATATATATATGTATATAAATATATATATATATGTATATATGTATATATATATATGTATATATATATATATATATATATAAATATATATATATATATATATATATATATATGTATATATATATATATATATATATATATATATATACATATATATATATATATACATATATATATATATATATATATATATATATATATATATATATATATATATATATATATATATATATATATATATATATATATGTACATATATATAAAATTAAATGAAAATTTGTCTTCAGATTCTAAATAGCTACATTTTACGAAGACATTCTACTTATATATCTATTAAGAAGAATGCCCTTGAAAATCTATTCGAAATAAAATTTACAAGACGAAACCTAATTAGGAATGTGAATTCCATTTCATACAAAACATTTTTCCTATATTAAGAATACATAAGGAAATCCATTCATAAGAGTTGTACATTCAAAGTGTTCAGTCATAACATAGCATTTCACCCATAAAAAGCTTTCCTATTGTATGTACATAACTTAAAACGCTTTGGTAAAGAAGCCACTCTCGCCAAGTGCGAAAACAATGCATGCGGCTTGCGTGTATTGTCTGGTTCATATGGGCAAATGTTTATTTCTTCTTCGTAATGCTACAGCCCCTCTCGGGCCTTCGCTTCCTGTTAAAAGTGCCTCCAAGTCTCTCCGTCCATTGACCGCATCTTCCAATTTCCTAAATCCTAGCAGCTATGACTGGGTCAGACCAGCGTTTTCGCGCTTTCTCCACTGGTCTCCGCCCTTCACTTCACCCAACAAATACCGTTTTGTGTATTCGTTTTTCGTCCATACGATTCATGTGGCCAGCGCATTGCACAATCATTGAGGACTGTGTTTACTACAGGATGGATCCCGCGACACGTGCCTTGGTTGTTACGTTCAAGGAGTGTAATTATAGATACTTTTATTTGTCGCATGAAATGTATCGGTTACTTTATACATACATGACTAGATTTGATTTTTCCCGATGGAAATGATTTAACGAGTAAGACATTACTTGAATTTTTTAATTAAATTTTGAAAATATTTATTTAAGTATGTTTTAGAATATACATACATATTCTACCACACTAACATATAGCACGAATATGATTTGCGTAGCATAAATTTCAAATTTTTATCTATAGTTCCACCAAAAATAACTCATTTCGACTTCGGCGAAGAACCTGTCAACCTGGACGAATCGATTTCAGTTGTTTGTGCAATTTCGTCCGGAGATCTACCTGTCGATATAGAATGGCTTTTCAATGGCTATCGTTTAAATGCATTTTCTGGAGTATCGGTGACAAAAGGTGGAAAACGTAACAGTATGCTTACCATTGATAGTATTAGCGCTCAACATGCGGGCAATTATAGCTGTATAGCCAAAAATAAAGCTACGATGGTGGAACATACGGCGAAATTGGTAGTAAATGGTTCGGTATTTTTGATTCTTTATTGATAAAAATTGTTTTGTTTTATAGTTTGATTAGTGATTTTCCCAATCCCTTGATGAATTTTCAAAAAGATGCCAAAACTAACAACAGCAATTTGTTTGTAATTAATTTTTCATCTCAACTTTCTCTTTTCTTGTTGACGCTTTACTTCGTCAATTAAGCCATAAGTTAATCAAAATCATACCTCGAATTGCTGCTCTATGCCCAAGACTTTCTCAGTGTCATGAAAAATTTCAATGAAATGCTTAATTGTTTGCATAATACATATGAAGAATCGACTAAGCCTTATTAATTCCACTCACAGTCCAAACCAAATTTTTGCACTCGACGCCATACATACTTACACAGTAAGCGGTCTTGGGGATGCTGATAGGATATTAGTAGAGTGTCCTAATATTAAAAAATAGCGAACAGCAGTCAATATCCATCAAGAAAAACGGATGTCACAGTAATTAACGAGCTATCTCTTAGTATATTGCGTTCTTAGTTTATTTCTATCTTTCAGCTTCAAGAATGCTAACTTTTTTTCAAGCCATATCAGAGGCTCTTGGCTCTGTTAGTTGGTGTGACTTTTTCACAAGGCTATTCTGTGATGATGCCACTCCCAAATTCTATATTTAATTGAATCAGCCAATTGAATTCACTCCTATCGATCGTCAAACAAAACAATCTGGCGCTCCTTGGCTAACTTCTGAGGTTTCTAGTGCTAACATTAGCAAAGAAAAAGCCAGAAGAAAATTTAAGTTACTTGCTGTGCTTAGAAACGGTGACGGTTGGTAGCGAACGGGTTAAATTCAAATTCGATAGTCATATTCTGTAAACCATAAATAAATTATCGAAGATTTCATGCTTCATTCTTTGTCATGTCAACATACACTATTCTTTGAGGTATTTTGCCACTATTGATTGCGTCTCTCTGGTCATAGTATCTTGGAATATGCATCTCAAGTCTGGACGCCACACCAAGAATACCTTATTTCTTCACTAGAGGCAGTCCAGAGAGAATTCTACAAGTTCAAACTTCCATAGCATTCCTTCCTTGATTGAGTCTCTCTTCTTAATTTACCAACTCTGCGTTGTCATCATATTTATTTAGATGAGTATCTTCTGCTTAAACTTTACCATATGATTCAGTCGCAGCTAGCTTATTATGTACAATGACGGATCCCTATTAAAAATACTTGCACCAATAAATTTGCGCGAACTGATGTTTTATTTCATTTAGCCATGATGCGTCATCCCAGAGTTCATAACAACCTCTTTCTCAGTGAATTTCTATCATTAAGTCTGGTCTAAAATTTAAACTTAAGAATTCACAGAATCTTTCTTAATATGTTCCTTTGTTTGATTTTGTTGAGTATCTCAATTTTTCATAATTGTTTACTTTGTATTGTTTCGATCACTCAAATCTTGTAATTGGATTTTTTGCCTGTTAGGTTTTATTTCTTGACCAATTAATAAGCAAATAACGTTCCTTCACAAGAGTGTGTGGCGCAGTAGCTTCGTTAGGGTCTCCCAATCAGAAACAAATTCGATGCTGGCTCCGTGCTCAAGTTTGAATTTTTCTTTTCCTGTTATACATATATGATACTTTTATATCTTCAGGGGCGCAAAATATAAAATAAGTCCTCTGACATTTTCAAAAGTTAAATATTTCTGTAAATGTTTTAAAATATGTTAATTATACTTTCGAATGCATGTACCTTTTACGAATATCCGCAGGGGATTTGAAAATCTTGTTATTGAATATGCCGAAAATTAATGACTTCTGTCAATATACCCACAGCTAGGTAAGCAAATATCAAGATCATTTCTCATTGTGTCCAATTACTGCCAAGCATTTTTAATTATATCAGAAACTGCCAATAAAGACTGCAAATCATCACCTTCTTTAGCATCATTCAGATGAAGATATTCCATGTAGAGTTTTTGCAACATTTTGAATATTACAATCGGACACATATCCAAAAATAAAAAATTTTATGAGTGCATATTTAAAAATATTTGTAATGTTCAAAAGTCGATAGAAATCCCATCATTACATTCGTTACGGACTTTAAACATCTAATATGATATAGCTTAGAAGAGCCGACCATTAGGAGTCCGTAGGTTAGCCGAAAATAAACGAGAATCGATACACCTGATCTGTTACTAAGTGGTTGTATCTGTCTCCGAAAAAGTAGTGGCGAGCCACTAAAGTTTCGGGAAGGACTGAAGTCGATCAACGAACTGAGGCCAAAGAGCATATGATAACAACAGAACCAAAGAGCATCGAAGATTGAATATGGTTTTATCAACGACTCGCAAACGAAGGCTTCCCAGTTGATACCGCCGCTGGACGTATCCCTCGAACGAACATTTTATTTGCTGAAGAATTCTGGACCAATTTACATCCAAAACCGAGAACATGATAGTCCAAATGAGTGACTCCTCAACAATACGAGTCCCCGAATTCTATTTGAAAGTGATAGTAGTTGGCGGTATCAGCAGTCGTGGATAAAGTATCAGTGAACGGGTTGTTAATTTCCCTGTATGTAGTTCGCGTAGTGTAGTGGTTCGACTCTTGTTGGCGGCAACGAGATTTAGTTCGAGTGATTCTTCTGACGGATTATAAGTCCGTTCAGTTATGATACGTGCTGGTTTAAAATTAGAACGTTTCGCAGCTGGGTGGCACACGGTCAAAGCATGATACTAACTATATCACCTTGTGGAATGCCGACACATTCGATCATGATAATGAGATACTCTGACTTTCTCTAAGTGTAGGCCCAAAAGGGACTATAATGGTACAACAACAATTGTCCTATGTACACAGAATGTCTAGATAACCAACAACAATTTCCGAGCAGAGTATGGAGTTAGAGCACATTCAGCGTTAAGAATTTACGGGCGATTTTTGAACAAGTGTGACTGGGCTGGCCAGGAAATTTACTAAATGGCAAACTCCAGGCATTTTACTTTAAAATTTTTGGATATTAACAAAAATATTTGGTTTTTTAAATAAAACGTTTTAATTAAAGCGGCCACCATGTGAAAATAAGATACTAAGCGTCTTGAAGTAAAACACGCAAACCGTCTTATGGAATCAAAACGTTTGGGTTTGTAGTGCAGTTTCTTAATAATATTCAAAGAAATTGCAGCCATTTCAAGTCCCTTACAAAATTCCTAATCTTAGTATTTCTCAATAGCTCGTTTCATTGTGCTTAAATATATTCTAGATACTTTTAAGCCCTTTAGAAGTGTTTAAAATTGTTAAAAACTCTAAATGTGGTTGCGATTCTTATCTAGAAATATTGAGTTTCATTTCCTTTGCGTGTGAAAATTTAATTATTCATCTAAATGCGCATTTCAAGATACACATTATCTCTTCATCAGTAGGATGTTAACTAACTGCATATACAAAATTTACCAGCTTATATTATCTAAAGTTTGAACTAATAGCTAATTACAAAAGGTGCTTAAACAATATACTGTTACAATTACCTGAGTCATTATTGAGTCTTAATCCTAAGGGTATTTTAATGATAGCTAAACTTTCATCAATATCTAGTTCACAAAATTTTTAACTACTTCAATTATTTCTATATTATTTAAATTGATGTTATGTCTACTTTTTACTATATGTTCCGCTGCCGAAGAACTAAAATTATAGTTGCTGTCGTTGTTTTTTTCGTTTTGACAGATAACATTCGGCTTCATTTGTGTGTTCCTTAAATCGAGCTCCGACTAATCTCCTCGTTTGACCAATGTAGGCCATGTTGAACTTGGGGCACGTAATTTTGTATTTTCCATTTGCTTCCTCCATCGTCTTTGGATCTTTTTCCTGTATTAAACAATATTTCAGCTTGCTAGACTTATGTTTCCATACACTTTTATATCGTATTTTTCGAGCTTCTTCTTGATGGCGGGATATAAATTTGAAGACGGGATACTTATTCGTTTCGTTTTGCTTTTCCTATAGATTGCTTCCTGTCTAAATAGCGTTGAATAGTCGTCAAAGTGTTGCATAGCTCAACGGTTATACGTTTGAATTTGAAAAATTCTTTCCAGGTTTTTCATGAGAAGCAGACATCAGTATCACATTATACAATACCTTCAACCCTCTTGGGATGCTATTTGAGTTTTCATATCTCCATCTTAATTCTTGCTGTTGCTCTAGCGGATCAATAAAGCTTCACACGAAATACAAATCTTACTGCGTTTTTGCGCTTAAGGGGTTATTTCAAAGCATAAACTATAAATGTTTAAATTTAGTTTAAAACACTAAGTAAACACAATGACTTGCAAACTTTGCATAACTGATAGTTTAAAATACTTTGAAATAAATAAGTTACAAAATTTAAATAAGCCGATATATCAAGAATATCTTGAGAAATTTACTTAGTCAATGGTATGAGCACCTGGGAAACAAAATAGCGCAATATTCGTTATTACATTTTTTTTAACTATGTGCGTACAAACCACATCTAGTAGCAGCAACTCCTGCCTACTCCACTTGATCAAATTTAACTAACAAAAATGAAAAATGATTGATATCGCTGATATTTAAACGATATGTATGCCAGACCAAAGCTATATTTTCATAAGTTGAGTCCAACGAATCGATTTTATTGCACCGATTATCGTCAAAGAAAATTTAATTGAGTTCGATTACGTTCGCGAACCTTTCACAGCTCGGGGATGTGGCATACTGAATGACGAATTCCCCCTTCCAACGGATAAGGTGTTTTTTTTTGTGGTAGGGAGGTGAATGCTGTTTATGCACAGAGTGTGGGACTCCCATGCGCGACTGGACTACCCACTAAACACCTCCCCTGTCAACCAGAGAACCCAGCCTGGAACCGTTTGACACATTACTTCGGGCCAGGTCTCGTTTTGTTACGCCGTGGGCGCCTTCAAGCTGGGGCATCCCTTTCCTAGCGGGAGGGGAGATAGGAAGAGGAAATGCCAGAAGAGCGATCCCCCAGCCCCAGCGCCTCCGGCTGCTGTGAGTCCCTTTTATATTTTAGGACTGCCCGAGCATAATGTGCCACCTGGTTCCATTTGTCAACCGATTCGAGCATCATCGCAACTATATTATCCTGGGTGAGCTCTCCCGTCTCCCTGTAGAGTTCCCTTTGCAGCCTGACCCATTTTGTATTCGCAAAAAATGTGTGACAGGCATTGTCCTCGTCTCCTGGGCAAAACCGACAATCGGGAGACCGTGACTTACCGATCTTGTGCAGGTAAGACTGAAAACACCCGTGCCCGCTCAAAAGCTGGGTCAGATAGAAGTCAGCCTCACCATGCCTTCGATTTAGTCACGGTCTCACATCCGGGATGAGGCGCGCAGTCCACCTTCCCTTCGTGCAATTGACCCAAGACTACTGCCAATCGTTGAGCGAGCGCTGTCTCTCCTCGCGGACAACCATCTCCCTCGCATCCTCGTTTCGGCGCAGATAAATAGCGCGGCGCTCTCTAGCAAGGAGGGCGACAGGTATCACGCCTGCAATGAATCTCACCGCCGAGTCGGAGACTGTTGAATACGAAGATGCAATTCTCAGTGCTCCCCTTCTCGGATAAGATGTTACCAAGCATAGTAAATAGCGTACTTTTAGCTATGATTAAGAAACATTCCTGTCCTGATAAGTGCATTCGTAAATAAACGAGACTTGTCATAACAAATTCTTTGGTGGCGTGGCGCCATCTGTGAATGAAAAAGTGCGTTGGAAAGTTACATCCCTCCCTGACTTCCAGTGAAAGTTTGGTGACATTCAGTTCAGTGGAAGCGAAATTATTGCGTCTAAAGTGACAGTATGTTTGTGTCATCGGTACAAAAATGAGTTTCGAACGAGGAGCTTACATCAAATTTTGTTTTAAAATCGGTAAAACGTTTACCGAAACATTTGAATTGATGAAAAATGTTTATGGCACTGATTGTCTATCTCATGCCAGAGTTCATAAGTGGTTTACACGTTTCAGAGATGGTCGTGAGGACATAACATAAATGACGATGAACATACGGACCGCACAAAATCAGTGATCATCGAAAACTCCATCAAAATTCAGCGTGAATTTATCAAAAGTGAGCCAAAATCATCGTTGAAATTCATGGAATCGGAGTTGAATATCTCCAAAACATCGATTTATCGCATTTTAACCGATCATTTGGGCTCACGAAAGGTCTGTACACGTTTTGTTCCGCACAAGTTAACCGACAAGGTTCGTTCCAAAATAAACGAGACTTCTGTCATAATTTTTTTTTTAGTTTTTTGACGAGAAAACAGTCAGTCATTAAGCCTTTGAAGTCAATGTATGATCTCAAATGATACGTCCAAAAACAGTTTTTGACACGATTATTATAAAGGATAGTCCAACCAAAACGGACGATGTTAATTGTAAATAAAACAAAAAGTTTTCAGAGAATTATCTTAATATTTTTTATTATGATAGAAGGATCTATGACAATTATATGTGAAACAAAATATCGCCCAAATGCTCTCTACGGTTACGGTCGCAAACTTCTACCCGATGGTCCATATTTTCAATGACTCTTAGATATAATTGAGGTTCAATGTTGTCAATGTGCTGAATTATCTCCTCCTTTAGCTCTTGAATTGTTCTTGGCTTATTGACGTACACTTTTTCTTTTCCCCAGAGAAAGAAGTCCAACAGTGTCAAATCACATGATCGTGGCGGCCAATTTACATCGCCACAACGTGAGATAACACGGCCATTGAATTCCTCACGCAAAAGAGCCATTGTTTCGTTGGCTGTGTAGCAAGTGGCACCATTCTGTTAGGACCATATATCGTCCAAGTCCATAACCTCAATTTCTGGCCACAAGAAGTCCGTCATCATCTCGCAACAACATTCACGGTAACTGCTTGGCCGTCCTCATTTTCGAAGAAGTACGTCCCTATGACGCCGCCAGCCCACAAACCGCACCAAACAGTCACTCTTTGTGGATGCATCGGCTTTTCAACAATCACTCGTGGATTCTCATTTGCCCAAATGCGGCAATTCTGCTTGTTAATGAATCCATATAGGTGAAAGTGTACCTCGTCACT
This sequence comes from Odontomyia ornata, assembly GCA_963969285.1. Lineage (NCBI taxonomy): Eukaryota > Metazoa > Arthropoda > Insecta > Diptera > Stratiomyidae > Odontomyia > Odontomyia ornata. The sequence goes on along the minus strand of OZ017742.1, from coordinate 195,469,916 downwards.
AAAGATGATTTTCTTTGTAAAGTCACCATTCACTTTTGCCTGTTCAACCAACCATTCGGCGTATTGGCGACGCTTGAAATGGTCAATAAGCTTCAGCTCTTGAGTCAATTGAACCTTGTAAGCATGTAAATTCAAATCTTTGTTCAAAATTCGCATCAGTGATGCTCGTTAGATGTTCAATTGTTTTGCACGACGACGAGTCGAGGTTGATGGCTCTTCTGCTACACTATCGCGAGCATGCACAGGTGATTTCGCATTTCCTACAGACCTGCTGAAATTCGCCCACAATTCTCTGGATTATGAACACATTTGGTCGATTATGCGGACCAAAAAAATCACGAAGCCACGAAATGCATTTTGATTTGAACACCCGTTTTCGTAAAAAGCTTCAACAACTTTAACACGCTGCTCAATTGTGTACCTCTCCAAGGTTGAATTTGTCAAACACTGAAACAAAGAAATGTCAAATTAAGTTGTACGAAACCCTTGACGATAAGGTGTGACTCACAATTAACATCGTGCATTATGGTTGGAGCACTCGTTGAAAATTTACTTCTTGTTTTGAAACTTGGTACGCACCCTAAGTGAACATTTCTTTAAACTTGCATAACAGTTGTAAATTTTCGAGGATATTATAACTGCAACTATCCCGAGCCGGTTTTAACTTAAGAGTCTCTGACAAGCGCCAAATATGAGTTCCCACTTATGATTATCAACGAGGATCTGCATCAGTTATAATTATCATTTAAGAAAATTTAGGACTCGGTACTCAGATTACAGTGCGAAAAACTTACTTTTGAGTTATTTGAAGACAGACTTTGCCTAGAGAATCCCGTCATATATCCAGAATTATCATTCTTCTTTTGTTTTGAAGTTAACTTTCAAATTAAGACGATTCTGAACTCACTAGTATACCTATTAAATTTTTGCTGGAATGTTTCAACATTAAAGTTTATAAGCATACGATGAACTTATGGTACAGGAATGTAAAACACGGATTATCAATGATAATTGTGAGCTTTAATTAAATTCAATCATAATTTATTTTATTCATTCTTATTTAGTGCCACCAAAAATTGTTCCATTTGATTTTGGAGAAGAACCCGTAAATATTGAAGCATCAGTTTCAATAATGTGCCTAATTCCTTACGGTGATATTCCAATGACTATTGAGTGGCTTTTTGATGGTTATCCAGTGCATGAATTTTCTGGCATTACTGTTACTAAAGGTGGCAAACGCAATAGTATTTTGAATATTGATAGTGCAAATGCTAATCATGCTGGGAGTTATTCATGTTTGGCAAAAAACAAAGCCGCTGCGAGTTCATATTCAGCTACACTGGTTATTAATGGTTTGTTTTAAATGACCCAGGAAATTTTTTAAATATTAGCACATTTTCACTTTTTCAACCACAGATTTTTAATTTCGTTATGAATAGCTGACAGCGTTAGCTTAAAACATTTGTATTTTATTTTTTGATATTTAATTTTTTTGCACTGACCTATTAATGTATGCGAAAGAAACGTTGTTATAAGTGATTTATCATTATAACCTTGAAAAGCAAGTTATTGTGTTATCATTTTTAACATTGTTCTAAAATCCAAAAATTTCATCCCGAGATCCGACTCTTACAAAAACAAAAAAAAAACACTGACTGCTTTGATAAAAAAATATTTAAGCGAAAACAAGCGAATCCAGAAAGCAATGAGTGGAACTTTGAAATGTGGCCGATTTATGTAGGGCAAAAGTCGGGCAGATGCCATAGCTCCCGAATTTCCTCTATGGGATAGAGATGTTTTATGTAAACATTATGTATGATGCTTAGTTTTGTATGAATGCTTCTTATTCAGATTAACAGTTCTTATCCGAACTGAGCCTCACATTTTTTCTTGGATAGGTTTGAGTAGGAATTATATTTGTGTGTTTTATAAGTGAAGTATAGGCACAGTAAGGTAAGAAATGGTTTAAGATGTTGTTTGACTTGCTCTTAAGTTAATGAAATTATGTTTTCCAATATCCACTATCAATCAAGCGTTTTTGAACTGTATGGCCTTTCTCCCACGAAATGATCTTGCCTGCACTATGTACTTGCGACATGTTAATAATTGTGGAAGGAAAATTATACGTAAAGAGAACAAAAAGAGTTCGTGATCACATGCATGGCATTTCTCACACACCGCATTGCATCTCTCGCACACTATGCGGTAGAGATGACTATTTGCCGACCTAAATATTTTATTTTCTTATCGGAAGACAAAAAGGTTATGATTTTAACATCTTTCAAATAAAAATCAAACAATTGAAATATCTTGTAATTTTTGTATTTATTAGGCCTTTCTACAAAAAGTATGGCGTGTCTCCCTAGACTTAAACTATCTTACATGTAATGATAAAACGATGAAAATAATGAGTTCGAGTCAAAACGTTACTCATATGTATAATTAAAATCCAATCTAATGGTCTAAGGATCATACTAAACTAAGTAAACTTAATTAAAAAGGTGATGACTTGTTAATATGCTAATAGTATGCTAAGCCTGTCTAGTAGGTAATGTCTCATTGCAAGTCATGCTAGTGTTATATAGTTGTTACTACTTCTACACCAAAAAGTTAGAGCTGGTAGCTCTATCTGCAGTAAACAAAATCATATTTTTGGCAGGCGTAATTTCTTGCTGGGGATATAATATTGTCCAAAAAAAAGTTCTATATATCTAACGAACATATAATTCACATGCACTAGATATTATATATCTATAATAAATATTGCATTTATATTGAAATTCCCACTTAAATCCATTATAGCTTAAATGTGTGTTTCATGTCTATATTATTGTATTTCTCTAAGATATAAGAGTTATATATCTTAAAGATATAAATCTCGCTAGAATTATTCATTTTTAACGTTATGTGTAGAGATTAATCAAATCATTTCTGTTGGTAAGCTTTATCCGATTCGGTAGAACCGAATCGGTTTTTAGAGTTTTGTACTAGAATACAAAACCGTATTGCCTGTCGGTCCGCCCGCCTGTATTTCAGAGCACAGCACTATAGAAGCTTAAGCCTTGAAACTTGATGGAATCGTTGGAAGTTATGTGGTGAAAAAAATGTTCAAAGAGTTTCAAGGGGGTCTCCCCCATATAGAGAAATGACCCTCAAAAAAATGTTTTTCACCAAAGGTGGTCAAGTGGGATGTCGCATGAAAAGTCTCAATGAGGTCTTTTAAAACGGGTCTTAAAATTACTTTATGGGTATCAAGGGAGGAAGGACACTACAGCAGTAAATACGTCAGAAGTCGAAATTCAATCAACTTTGTTAGTAATAGTATGATTTATCAGTTTTACACTTTCTTAAACAAAATCGTAAGGGCACCTTAAAATTCAATATGTAAATGTCAATTTACAAGTTTAATCATTACTGAAAATTTCAAAAAGGTCGAATCGTATTTAACAGAGTTATATGACTATGGGACAATATTCACTTCCAATCAACTCAGACACTACGCGCTTGCTAGGATTTGCATGAATGTTTCAGGAATTATATTCGTGATGAATATCTTTGAGAATTTGTTCATGTTGGCAAGTTAAAATGAAGTAACACTGGTTTTTCTTTTAAAGCAAAAATATATTTATTGTACATGTCATTAAAGTTTTTGTTGAATTAAAGCATTCTATACTCCTATGTCTGCATACCGTATGTTAAGTACAAAACCCTCCAGACACGAGCGTAGTTCTGTCTACCCAACTTGTTATATTTGCTACGTCTAGATGCATAGAGGGTGTAGTAGATAGATTCAGTTTTTGGTTGAAGGAACACAAGGCAAGCATGTTCGAGACTCCACATTGATCACAAGATATTAATTCGATATAATATGATAAAATTCGCTCATGATAACAACACATAATATACAAAATTACTAAGCATCAAAGCATCGTAGAACTACAGCCCCTCTCGGACCTTCGCTTCCTGCAACAAGCGCCTCTAACTGGCTCTGTCCATTGACCGCATCCTCCAATTTTTAAATTTGAGCTTCAAGGCGTTCAATATATTTGCGGATGCTTGGGTTAGGGTGCATATTTCACACCCATAATACAAGCATAATACAAGTCTTATCACAGATTTGTATACTTAGAGCCTTGTTTTCCTGTGTATGCAGCAGGTCTTCAAGATCGTCCAAACTGAAAAAAATATTTTATTTGCGATCTGTATTCTGCAGCGTATTTCTCATCTTTCATTACCGGTTCTCGTTCTTTTGGCGAATAAATACACAAATTCGTCCACATTTTCGAAATTTTATTCGCCAAGTGTGATATTTTGGGTGTTTGAGGTATTTTTCCTCGACTGCGTCATGAGCTTTGTTTTATTCTCATTGATTTGTAGCCCTACTAGTTTTGCTTCGCTGTTGAGTTTCAGGAAGAGTTCTTTGGCAGTTGTTAATGACCGTGACAAAATGTTGATGTTGTCTGCATAAGATACTACTTGGCTCGCCTTGTGTAGTAATGTACCTCGTGTATGCCGAACTTCAGAGCCAAATTGAATAGTTATACCTGCCAGCATTTAGCATCTCAATATACTCGCCACATGTAGGCATATTAAATGTTTCGTCATTTTATTTTGTATATAAGTTTTCTTTTTCGTGTGTTTTTTTTTTATCAGAAGTTATTGTCTCTTGAAATTTTGGGCATCGAAACATTTTGTAAAGGTTCTTTAGTGGGCTTTCTCCATATAAAACATTTTTTTATCGAAGATAATCATATGGAGTATCAAATCAAAAGTGGTATGAGAACTTTTGAAAACCGTTCTTACAATGGCAGCGTTTGCAAAAAGAGTAGAGGGGAAGTGGAAATGTGTAGATTTTTTTTTATACAGAGTATTCAATGCAAATGACAGTGCCTCAAATAATCTGGCATATGTATTACGTTTGTACTAGATAGACCGGTTTCTGTGATGCACTGTTGAGTGTGTACTAGAATACATGGTAACTTACTATATGATGGCTAGTTAATTGTTCGTATAACATACGACTCTGAGAACGTACGTGTTGACCAGCAACGTATGTATGCGTTAGTAAATGTCACGAAATAACTCATGAGTTATACGCACAACGGATTGCATTCAGCGCATATGTGCCTACTTCCCCTCTTGTCTAGAAAATCGGTGAAAAGGCAACATGTGTAATTATCATGTAACAAAACTCAATGATATTAGTCTTGGGTTTATTCACTATTGTTGTCTGTATATCGTAGGTTGAGTACAAAACCCTCTGACAATGGCATACTTCTGCCTATCCAACTTGTTTCATAAACAGCATTCTATTTATATTTTCTATGCTAATCATTTAGTGGCATCTAGTAAGAGCGGCTTCTACAATTTGTAAGGGTAAAGCATTTATGCTAAATTACAATTTTTATCAGGAAAAATATTAATTCCTACTGTAAAAAATTTATCATATATAATTGCAGCTAGATTGTCCTGAATTTGAAAGTTGCATGTATCGATCTATTGGTAAGTCTAAAAACGATTGAGCCTTATTTTGTCATTTTTCGATTGAATATTTCTTTTAATTAAAATGGGTTTTATTTAAGTACAAATTGTCTATTATTACCTATGACCTTTTGCCATTTTTGGGTAGAGCCATTATTCTTCTGTCGTTTATCGGCGAAAAACTTGGCCAAGTGATTTTCACAGTCCCTTTTTGAAGTGAATTTCTTTTCATTAAGGAAATTTTGTAGAGGCCGAAACAAATAGTAATCTGATGGTGCAAGCTCTTGACTATACGATGGATGCATCAAAACTTCCCAGCCAAGCTCTGTCAATTTTTGCCGGGTTATCAAAGATGTGTGTGATCTGGCATTGTCATGATGGAAGACAACGCCCTTTGTATAGATCAATTCTGGCCGGTTTTTTTTAATTACTTGTTGCAATCTGGTTAATTGCTGACAGTACAGAGCCAAATCAAGTGTTTGGCTAGATTCTAGCACCTCATGATAAACAATTCTCTTCCTATCCCACCATACACACAGCATCACCTTATTTGGTGTCAATCCTGGCTTTGAAGTCGTTTGTGATGATTCACCTTTTTTTGACCATGATCTTTTTTGAACGACATTCTCGTATGTTACCCATTTTTCATCGCCCGTAATGATTTGCATCAAAAATGGCGCGATTTTGTTGCGCTTTATAAGCATTTCGTAAATGGAAATTCGGTCGATCAATTTTTTTGTGTTAATTCATGCGGCATCCAAATATCGAGCTTCTTTGTGTATCCAGCCTTACGCAAATGGTTCAAACTGTTTGGTGGCGGATATTCAGCTTCTAAGCAATGCCATGGCTGCTTATGTGTTGGTCTTATTCAATTTTTTTTAAGATTTCATGGACTTTTTAAATGATTGGTCGACCTGAGCGAGGTGCATCTTTGACATCAAAATTTCCAGAACGAAAGCGAGCGAACCACCTCTTGGCTGTGGCTTTTGATAAAGCATCTTGACCGTAGACACCATAAATTTTTTCGCGAGCCTAAGATGCATTCTCAACTTGATCGTAGTGATATTGTAAAATATAACGAATTTTTCAGAAATTTCACTCATTTTTAAAAGAATAAATCTTTTGACACGAATGCCGGAATACAAAACTGTCCATGTGAAAATTGTAAACTGGAATGTCACCTTTGACTCAATCTGATTAGTATTGCCCGATATATGACAACGAACACCATGTAGTGACAAAAAAGGCTCAATACATTTTAGGCTATCCAATATTTAGAACTCCTTATCAGCCGCAAAAGATTTCCGATTATATACGAGCGTAATAAATGCAATATAATATCCTCAATTTAGCACTCAATTAATGAAATACAGTATCCATTATCTTGAGAAAAGCTAGTATCCTTACTAATATCGCAATCGGCCTAAAATTCGCTTGTACCTGGTACCAAATGAAAAGTCTTAATGAATATATTCAAAACAATTTTATAACTGCAGTACTCATATCGTGGCTTGCAGAGGGAGGGGAAATGTATGAAAATGTTATTTCTACCCTTAGTCAAAGTCGAAAGCGCTGTATTCAATACTAATCGTTATAAATTTAAAAAAAATATAAAGCAAATTCCAAACAGTAATACGAAAACGTAATGGTCCTAATGGCTCTCTAAATTTTTTACGTTATCAGTTAAATACATTTGATAAAAAAAACCATAGCAAATTCAAATTAATTAACATTATCACATATTTTATTTATTTTACTAAAATCTTTAAAAAACAGAGGCATATCTTCTTGATTACAATAATAACAAATAACTTAGAAGTCGAAATTCACTCAATATACCTGTACAATAATAATATTATGATTTGGTAATTTCTAATGTACCCTAATAAAATCGAATAGGTACCCTGAAAGTCCTTATGTAACTAGTCCCATATAAGATTCTAATGTTCTATAAGTTTCAGAAAATTCACTTATGGAGGTTAGACAAATTTGAATTTCCCGTGTTACAAAGACAACATACAAATTTTATACTTTATGTTCTTTCAATCGAACCAGACACTGAGTTTTGACAGGATCTTCTGAAAAATTTCAGATAAGATGAACGATATAAGGAAGATGATTCAAGCAAGTCGAAGCGCATATAATAACCAAAAAGAGCAAGGCCTGACGGCTTTCCGAGAAAAAACGATATAAATAAATATCTTTTAACATTTTGCTTTGTCAGTTATATTAGTAATATTGTCATAAAAAAACTGTGGCTTAAAATACTGTGACAATGGTTTTTACAGACCTTATATTTTATGTTGAAGTGTTTCCTTTGCTTTGTTCATTGTGGGTATGCATTTCATACATTCTTCTGACAGGAGCATACTTCTGTCTCTTAAACCTGTTTAAATTTAATTGATCAATCAATTGTTCAATCATGAACGGATCAATCATGAATTAGCCTTTCTTGCCAACAAAATTGCGGCATTAAAATATATGCGTTTGTCCGGGTACGAGCATAATCGATCATCCTGTTATCGATGAAAGATTCTAATAATCCGCCAACAATGGGTTTAACGATAATGAAATGTTACATTAAGCATACACTCACAACAACGGTATAGGAATTGTGGAAGCTTTGGAAAAATAAGAAGTTCCTAGGTCAAGTTGAAATATGTATCAAACATAAATACATGTCATTGTTGTTGTAATTCCATACAATTGAAATTGTTATAACTCACTTGGTTATGATTCGATCTCAATTAAATTTTGTGAACGTTAATATCTTATATTAGTCTATAGAATTTAAGTTTAAGGGTACTGTTTTGATTTTAAGGGCGAAAATGTAAAATTTACAAATCATACTATTATTAACAAAGTTGAGTGAATTTTAATTTCTGAAGTATTTGTTGCCCTTGTACTCATAAAGGCTCACATTCTTGATGATTTTCAGATTTTTCGGCTGAAAGGTGTCCAAGCGCGAGGTGGAGGACACAAATTTTTGGTACATTTTGCCTTCCCCTGGATCCCCTAATTCATAAATTCGTTTTTTTATTTCAGATTATAAAAGTTCTAATCAAGACCTTTCATTTGATACCCCACTCGACTACCTTTGTTTAAAAATATTTTTAAGGGCTAATTCGTTATTCGGGATTGACCTTAACATTTTTTTTTTTAATTTTTGATAAGGCTTAAATTTTGAGAGACCATCACTTCTGACCTTTTCACAAAGTTTAAGCATTCTAGCTTCTATAGTTTCTGAGGATACTAGCTGTGACGCACGGACAGACAAACAGACAGGTCGCGAAACTAGAAGGTCTTTGTAAAAAAAATTTTTACAAAGACCTAACAACCCTACCTGTTAAAACCAAAGGCACATTATTATACTGGTACAAATTGAGCCAAGTAGTAGCTTATGTGGGCGATAACATATTGTTGCACTAGTTAACCGCCAAATAACTCTTCCTAGGAATCAGCAATGAAAAAAATTATTAAGGTCAAATAAAGGGTTTTCCATTAAGGACATAACAATTTTATCTATTGATATCACACAGAAATATTTGAGATATTGAGTTCAAATTTATTATGGGTGTAGTGCAAGTATTACATTGTATGAATAAAATAAAATTTTGGTCATATGACACCCGCGAGCCCGCTTATAGCGGTCGATTCTTTGGACCCAATTTTCCACCACTCTGGCACACATTTCGACCAGAACGTTGGTAATTTCGCGTTGGATATTGTTTTTGAGCTCGTCTAAAGTTGCTGTCTTGTTGGTTTAGCCCAGTGACAAAAAAAAATCCAATGGCATTAGATCGCATGAACGAGGAGGCCATTCGACCAGACCATTTCTCGAGATAAGACATTACCAAAATTTGCCTTTGAATAAATCGATTGTGAGGCGTGTTGTGTGGCTAGTGGCACCGTCTTGTTGAAACCACATATCGCTAATATCAAGTTCATTTAACTCTGGCCACAAATAATTTTCCAACGTAATATGATAGCGTTCTTCATGGACGGTAACGGGATGGTCGTTTTCATCCACGAACAAAATACGGCCCAGTCACACCTCCGGCATGAAGACCGCAACAAACAGTATTTTTTTGCGGATACAACGGTGTCTCAAGAAACACATGTGGGTTTGTTGCTGACCAATAATGCATATTTGGCTTATTAACAAAGCCATTGAGCCAGAAATGAGCTTCATCACTGAAGATGAGTTTTCGATGAAATTCTTCATTTTCTTCAAGCTTTGCCAGTGCCAATTGGAGAAGTTTCGGCGTTTCGAATCATCAAGTGGCTTTAGTTGTTGAGTCAATTTGATCTTGTAGCTATGTAGGCCAAGATCTTTTCGAAAAATATGCCACAGTATCGTTTGAGCGATGCCCACTTCTTGAGAACGACGTGGAATCCACTGATTTGGCTCATTTTGAATCCATGCACTTACGGCTGCGATATTTCCTTCACTTCGATGGTACGCCGTCTTTTTGGCACCGGAATGTCCAATAGTGAAAATTTGGACTCGAACTTATCCATTGTAACACGCACAGCATGTCAGGTGTGTCGATTATTACGATGATTGCGACCACCGACTCAGGATTTCGGTAGTAATTTTTAATAATTTTCAAACGTTGCTGGTTCGTGAACTTAACCATGGTAAAAATGTTGACTTTCACTAAGGTTTTGGTATTGACAGTTCATTAAAAAAGTTTAAGGGTGCGTTGATATAAGGATACAAAATTGTACTATCCCTAATAGAAAACCCTATACTATGGAAGCTATGATGACCCTGTGAAGGAAAAATATCTCATAAATCCAGAACATCATACTTCACGAATATTTTATTGAAAACATGGATGAATTTTTTTACTATATAAGTCGCTGGAATAACGAAGAATGGTAACGAAACAGCCGAAATAGAGCAAAGAAAATAGTTTGCAAATAAAATATTTCACTCGGTTTTTATAGAAAAACAAATGTCCGAGTATACATAGCACAGAAGTTATCAAAAAGTGTGCTTTGCTATAGATGTGGTTCATGGACACTCATTTAAGCATTCGTAAATATATTGAACACCTAGGGGAGACGGGCTATCAAGCGGAGCTAGAAGGAAACTAATAGCGATCCGATACAAACAGGAGCTGCATAGATTATTTGACAGTTGAAGTCTCGATGATTATAAAACCGGACGAAATGCGGACATCTTAAAAGACATTTGTTAGAAGATCTAAAGGGCGGCGACCTGTGAGGAAAACAAACGTTTGATCACAATTTCTGAACTTTCAACTATGTTTGAATATTACATAGCCGCAGTTTCTAAACAACGCGAAGAAGCTTCGATGTCAATACAGACTTTTCCTTAAAAATAATATGTGACAGAGTTTATAGCCAGTCATGAATATTGTGGTTGTGCTCATAATTTTTATTTGATCTCATAGCCAACAATGAGATTTAATTTCCTGGTACCGTAGTTAAGATGGCAAGTGTTCTAACTACTGTATAAAAGGTGACATTAACAAAAACATAAATCATCAGTGATATACGTGTAGAATCATTAACAACACGTATCATCCTCATCATCTATGAATTAGCATAAAGGCGGACCTTCGCCTTCAAGATAGTCACTTCCAATTATCGCGGCTTTTTGATCTTGCATTCCAGTTTAAAATTCCGAACAGGGATTGGCTGTGAGTATTCACTGTCTTTCCATTTTTTCCTCGAGTTTCCTCACTGGAAGCTCATCTTGTGTTGAACCCCTTAATATTCATCTGGGTAGTGGATGATTTCATATCCTTTAGAATGCTGTTTGTGTCATCTTACATATCACACAGTTTATCATTGAAAAGTGATCTCCAACCTTTTCCATGCATCACTAGCCACACATTCTGTGAAGTAGAAAATATGCGTAAATAGTATGCCAGACGCTTATTTTTTACTGTGTATCTCTAAATTTAAAGTAGCAAGTACGGAGAAGTCTATGCTGTGCTTATACTTTGCAGGATCATGTCTTATTTTGCATCTTTTCTCTCAAGATAGACTCCTAAATACGGAAAACTATCCACACTTTTCAGGTTACAGTTTCCAAACTGACGTATGTTTGCTTGTCTGATTCATAAATAAGTTCTAGTATCATTGACCGCGAGGACCTTTTCTTTGCTTCTGACTCTATGCTTCCTTTTGATTTGGAATCGAACTTGATATAAAGTTCAGCATACGCTACCTGTTCCGTAAACATCTAGAGTAGCGCAGACGTGGTATAAACTAGTGTCCTCCTGTGCAATGTTGAACAGCATTTGTGCTAGTCGATTCATCTATTTTAGATCTAATTTAGTTGTAAAGCTTTCTGATAGGCCTGCATTGACTTCTATCATGATTGGAAAATGAATGCCATTTACGCACTGAGTGTGGAGCTCCCATGCTCGCGAATGACTAGACTACCCACTAAATCTCTCCCCTGTCAACCTGAGAGCTTAGTTTGGCATCTTTTGGTACATTACCTGGGCCAGGTCTCGTTTTGCTACACTGCTGTATTTATTAATTAATTTATTTCTATTTAACAGAAAAAACTCCAATTACAAAATAGATAAAATAATAGCACAGCAAAATAAATTAAGTAATAGCACAGCGTGCAAATAGCAAGATAAAATTAATCAAAAATGCAAAAACGAGGAGAAAATAAATAAGAAAAACTACTAAGAGTTGAAAAGAAGACAGTTGACAAATTTTTTATAAACTAAATACGAGAGGAGGAAAGGCCCAAGCTGAAGGTCATCATGGTTACGAAGTAATCTGAGCATGGGTGAGTGAAAATAAATCAAACTACGTACGAATGGAACATCGATGATATTCGACGATCTTGTAGAACACATAACACGCCTCACTGGAATCTGGTTGACAAACCTAGTATCGAAAAAACCACGGCAAAGCCTGTGAAGGAAAACATTCATCAAGGTAGAGCCGACGCATTTCCAACGAAGAAATAGTGAGGATAGATAACTGCGATTCATAAAAAAATGTAGGAAATCTGGAATTTCAAGAAGACCATCCTGGTAAATCATTTTTGTACAGCTTCTAGCGTGAACTTCAAACACTTCAAATGAGGCGACAAAACTGGCGAACAGTACTCAAGGATGGGACGAACCAAACTAGAATATAATTTAGCACACGACAAAGGATCGAAAAAATAAAGGAATTTCTTAAGATTAAGCCAGAAATGCGAGAGATTTTAGAAGTAATTTTAGAAATATGTACGTCGAACTTTAATTTAGAGTTGAACGTCACACCTAAGTCCCTGAAGTGAGTCACCGTACAAAGGTACGAACTATTTAACGTAAATTGAAAGCTTATAGAGCAAGGGTTATTAGAAAATGAAAGATGGATGCACTTACGAGTAGAAACATTTAGTGCAAGCTGGTTATAAGAACCCCAAGATAAAATGGCATTCAAATCTCCTTGAAGCAAGGCAAAATCATCGATTGATGACACTACTTTGAAAATGTTGACGTCATCTGCATAAAGAAGGCAGAAGGAGTTGATGACAATGGATGGTAAGTCATTTATAAACAGAGTGAACAATAGTGGACCAAGAATGGATCCTTGAGGAACACTTGAAGAATACTTGAAGACGGATGGAAGGGGGTAGAATGACAGCCTTGAAAAGATACCTGACCGACACGATTGGATAAGTAAGAGGATAATCAGGGGAGCTAATAATCACGAACGTTAAGAAATTTAAGTTTGCTCAACAAAATATTGTGATTTACTGAGTCGAAGGCTTTAGAGAAATCCAAATAAAGGTTTCGACTTATAAACGGTCCTCTATGGCTTTTGAAGCAACGGTGATGAATTCTAACAAATTCGTTAGTTCCATTTGTTGACCGATTCAAGCATCGCGACAATACTATCCGGAGTGAGCTCTCTCATCTCCCTATAGAGATGTGGCAGGCATTGTCCTCCACTCCTGAGCAAAATCGACAGTCGGGGGATCGTGACTTAATAAGGGTCAGATAGAAGTCAGTCTCACCATGCCGTCAATTTAGCCACAGTCTCAGATCTGGTATGAGCCACGAAGTCCACCTTCCTTTCGTACCATTCACTCAAGACTGCTGCCAATCGTTGAGTGAGCGCTGTCTCTCGTCGCGAGAAGCTGCCTCCCTCATGTCCTCGCTTCGACGCAGGTAAAAAAGCGTGACGCTCTCTAGAAAGCAGGGCGATAGGTATTACGCCTGCAATAACTCAAATCAGAGACAGGCGGATATTACGATGCAATCCTCAGTGCTTCTCTTCTCTGTACCAAGCATACCAGACAATCATTTTCGGAACACTTCCTTACTGAGAGCGTTGCCCCGTACTCCTGCTCTTTGCGGTAGTACTGATCTCACGGAACTCATCAAGAGGCGTGTTTTGATGGGTTGAATCCCCTATCTTTGGCCATAAGTCGACTCAGAGCCGATACGCCTGAAGCAGCCTTCTCAGCCGCTCCTCTGATTTGCTCAGCGAAGCTCATATTCGAGTGTATCAGCAGCCCCAGGTACTTGCCGCTGGTTTCGATTCAATTTGTATGTTTCCAATACTGATCGTTCTTACTCTAGGGACTTTCTCCTTTGTCAAGATAGCCACTTCAGTTTTTTCCAGTGCTACCTTGAACCCACGAGCAGTCCAGTGCATTAGCATACCTAGCCCTTGTTTTATAGGGTTATTTATACTCGCAACTATCGGCTACTTAATAGATTTTGGTCAAGTTTTTTAAATAGTAAGAAATTATATATATATATATATATATATATATATATATATATATATATATATATATATATATATATAAATATATATCTATATATATATATATATATCTATATATATATATATATATATATATATATACATATATATATATATATATATATATATATATATATATATATATATATATATATATATATATATATATATACAGGGTTTTACAATAAGAGGTCTTATTTTGATATTTAAAAAAAATTGCCATATTTTAATACAAATGATCAGATGTTTATTTCATTATAATGAAAAAGGTAGGCTGTTAACATCAGGAAAATGACCACCACGACCACGCTTACAGGACCTTTTCATGAAATTTAATTTTCCATAACCAAATCGCAAAGTGGCTGCCCTACGTCCCCGATAGCCTCACGAATTCCATCTTTGAGGTCTTGAATCGACGCTGGGCTATTGGCGTAGACCTTCTCTTTCACGTGGCTCCAAAGGAAGAAGTCGGAAAGTGTTAAATCACAAGATCTCGGTGGCCAATTGCGATCACCTCTTCGAGAGATAACACGGTCCGGAAACTTTTCCCGTAAAAGATCAATGGTTTCGTTGCTTGTGTGGCACGTAGCGCCGTCTTGTTGAAAGTAAACGTTGTCCAGATCAATACCATCCAATTCCGGCCATAAAAAATCATTAATCATCTCTCGATAGCGCAGTCCATTCACCGTAAATGTTGCTCAGAATTTGATAAAGATGCTCATTGAACTGTGTGATGAATCTCACTATAAAAAATCCAAAGTTGAAATGTCTGAAACAAAATGGAAAGGACGAAAAATGTGCAAAAAATTTCTGTTGTAGTTGTGACCAAACCTTTCAACCTATGTTAATGAAAAACTGTAAATGTCTAAAGAACAGTGTAAAAAAGTTAGAGGTCAAGTCTCAAAAAGCAAAATGCCGGCTTTGTGAAGCTGGAAATTTCTAAGGTGATTCCTATTGGTGATCAATCATGAACAAGCTTAAAAACAGCGGCAGTTCAAATATAATTTTTATGGCCCTCTTGCGGTCACTTTTTTCGACGGATTCTGATGAAATTTGGGGTTTTCGATAACTGTATTAAGATCTTGTATTCTGCAAAAATATCAAAATCGGATAACAATTTAAAACCTAGTGTTTTTAGCTGTCATTTTCTCTGAAAATTGCCCTGTCCAGAGTAAGACTTCGATTTGAACGAGATTTGACAGCTTGATTGATGAGACCCTAAGACACATAAATTTAAAAAAAATTAAAAATCAAATGCGGACATTCAACATGGCGGCCAACAAAGATCAGTAAAGCGCAATTCGCTATTTCAGTAGCAACTGGAATAAGGAATATTTTTCATGGAAACATTTGAAATGGCTTAAATTAGAAGTATTTATACAACAGACCATTTTCTTTAAATAATGCTTGACTTCCAAAGTGGCAGCAAATAAAATGATCATTTGCTTTTAAAATTAAGGGTACCTACAAAGAAAATTGCTTTTCCGGTTGGTGGCGCCAACGGCACTTTTCTCCATTGAAGAGATTTGTGTAAAAAAGCAAGATGCAAAATATTTGTTAACGAAAGATTAGTCTTAACCTGTCTACGTAAGCCAACAGTTTCCTAAAGCTTTCAGATCAAAACAAAAGCGCACGACGTGTACCACCCTCAGGCTGCAAAAAAACGTATCGAAGTAGCAATACCGATTAGTTTGTAGACCAATTAGTAACAATATTTCTAAACATCAAAACCTGACTCGTATCTTCTTCTTCTTCTTCTTCAAAACCTGACTCATATCTTCTTCTTCTTTGTAACACCATAGCCCCTCTCGGGCCTTCGCTTCCTGCAAACAGCGCCTCCAACTGTCTCGGTCCATTTATCGCATCCTCCAATTTTTAAATCCGAGCAGCGATGAACTGTCTTCGTTGACCTGGCCAGACCAGCGTTGCCTTGGTTCCCCACTGGTCTCCGCCCTTCAGTTCTCCCCACGAATACCTTTTTGGGTATCCTTAGTTCGTCCATACAATTCACTTGGCCAGCCTATTGCAGCTTCTGCAGTCTTACAATCGTTGAGACCGCCGGCTGTATCCCTCTCATTACCGGCTCTCGTTATTCTAGCCCCTAAATACACAAATTCACTAAAATTTCCGATACTGTAATCGCCAAGTATGATGTTTTGTGTATTCAACTGTGCTTTGCTTTATTTCCATTGATTTGTAGCACGGACGTCAATTATGCTCGAGGCCCAACGTTGTTAGTTCAAAACATGGTCGATCTGGTTTTGTGTGTTGCCGTTTGGTGATACCCAGGTTATTTTATGTATGCGTCGATAAGGGAAGCAAGTCGATCGTATGACTAGATTTCTGCTACATGCAAAGTCAATCAGGCGCTGGCCGTTGTCATTTGTTTCATCGTGGAGGCTATATCCTCCAGTCGTACCCCGATCAGATATCTCATTGCCAACCTTAGCGTTGAAATCACCCCAAATTATTTTTATGTCGTTTGCAGGCAATGAATCGACTAGTCTTTCTAGGTGATTGTGGAACGTTTCTTTGGTCGGGGCATGCAGATTTTTCAGCCAGATTTTGCAGAATTTCGCTTTTATACGGATCGCACACAACCGTTCATGAACTGCCTTAAAATCAATTTCAACTCCGTATCTACAAAAAATGCCACTTCGAATTCTCGTTTTCCCGTAGGCTTGCCACTTTTAAATATTGTGTGCAATCTCTTGTCTTGAATACCATTTCCAGTCCAGTTCGTTTGCTGGATTGCCATTATTTTTAATTGATATTGAGTGGCCTGTTTTAAAAGGTCCTTAATAGCGCTAGGGTAATTGGGTAATCAGACATTCTAGAATGCAATGCCATAGTCCTAACGTCATTTTCGGTGGCATGGTTATTACTTCGATTCCAGTATCAGGCGCGGAAGACTCGCCTTCATCCTCTTACGTCCCCACAAAGGAGGTATATACAGGAGTTAGTAGCAGAGCTGTAGATGTATTTACAGTTATTAGCATTTCTCAGCATTTAATGTTCCATTATTGGGGAACCAATAACCCAATGTACGACCCCGAGACCTTCTACTACTATCTAATCGGGGGACTTAGGATGAGGAATCCTGGAAGCTGCGGCATGGGGAAACAAGGGGTTCCCTCCTCCTTTCTCAACCGGCCTTGGGACCGTCTACGGGGAAGTTACTTGACTCATATACTGATTCTATAATTTAAGCTCGAAAAGCTAAAATCTTATCATGTATTTTTATTCGCAGCTATCTTGTTTTCATTCTCAATACAATGAAAACAAGAAAAACAATTGTTTAAGTATTCATGATAACATATCTAATATTAAAAACCATTTCTAAAATTTTCATCAAAGTTCCTACATATCTGTCATGCCTGTTTCGGTTGCAAACGGATTTCTCCCCAATATCAAGGATTGTCGTTGTAATTAAGAAGTTTTTAATCGACTTAGTTGGTTATGAATCGATTGTTGTAAAATTTTCAGGACACGTACTTCAGCTACTGAGAAACCTTTCGATTTTATAGGCAAAAATGTAAAATTCATAAAATGCACTATTATCTAAAAATTCGGTAGAATTTTGACTTCTGAGGTATTTATTGGGCCTTTACTCAGAAAGACCTTTCATGATTTTTTACAGATTTTTTTCGATCAAGTGTATCCAATCGCGAGGGGGAGAAACACACATTTTATGTACATTTCCACTTCCCATTCAACCACCGAAACAAAAAGTGTCGGTTTAAGACCTGTTTTGAAAAGTTCTCATTAAGGGTTTTCATTTGATACCATTTTGGCTACCTTTGGTGAACTTTTTTTTGAAGGGCCAACCCCTACGCGGGGAGACCCCCTTAAACACCATGCAAAATTGTTTTATAATGAAACTTTGAAGAGGGCACCAATTTTAATGTAATCACAAAACTTCATGTGGTTTGCGAGAAAATTGACTGTGACGCACCGCACGATGCTAGGACAAATGGATAGACAGGTTGCAATTTTAGCAAGGTTTGTAAAATTGTGTTATAAAACGCTAACAAGTATAAATTTTTCGCTGTTTAAAAAAATACCACTGAATTTTTGCACGCTAGAAATTCATATTTTCTATTCAATACGCTCCAACTCACAACGGTAAGGTCAAAAATTCAATCAGAACCACTACCTATATTTCAACCCTAAAATTCTTTTCCCATCACAAGCATTAAATGTTCGTAAAAACTACCTTGATCTGCTTTACAATTTGGACAAACCTTATACGATTTCTAAGTAAACATCAGTCTAGACGTAGTCTCTATGTAACACTTATAGGCTGCCGTTTATGTAGTTGTTGTTCGATATCCTGCATATTTACTAAATAGCACTGAAGGCGGTAAGAAAAAATTGGTGCAATGATGGTGGAAAACTTATAGAATACAAATGCGGATACATTGCAACATAAATTTAAAACAAGAGATAAAAGTGCAAAATGAAAGCTATTCAAAGCTTCCATTTCTAATTGGGTTCAAGCGAACAAATACGAGGTATCTGGAAAAATATCCGACCTGCGTTGATATCTCCGCGTTCGAGCTACCTTTTTAAGGCAAAGGAGATTCCAGACTACGTTCCAGGTTGAGAGAGTAGGTGTTTGGTGGGTTGTCCAGATATGCCCATCTGGGAGTCTCATACAATGGACGTAAGGAGCCTTCACCTTCTGATCACAAAAAGCCTTTGCAGGCATGGGCCTAACTATAATCTCTCACAAATTCCTTGGATGCTGTGGTTACCAAAGGGACGCCGCTCTGGTAAGCGCGCGTGTATTTATTCCCAGGATACGTTTTGCCTTTGTTCTTGCTAAATACGACGTAAAGATCAGATTAACAAATTCACATCAAGTTGAATTGTGCGGAAACAATTGCATCAGTGAGTGGAAAAACGATACAACTCCAAAAAGTAAAAAGTGAGGTAAGAATGCAGAAGCACCAATGGGGGGCTGGCCACGTGAATAGTATGGACAAACATATTCGTTAGGAGAACTGAATGTTTGAAAGACGTTAGAAAATGGGTGAAATTTTATTAAGAATGCAATCAACTTTGAAAGCAATGATTTTATTGATAAGTTTTCACACAATATCATGTAATGGAACTATAACGATAACAAATTCTACTGATTTTTATCACTTGTCTACGAGGTTGTTATGTGATAATATTATCTCCAATTTTGACTCTCATTTAAATCAAACTTTTTTCAAATTTTTTTATCTTCTTTTCATTGATTTTAAGAGGGTTATTGGGAGCTAAGTTGTTTGGACATGTTGTAGTGTCGTTAAGATTTAGTAGTGTGAAGTTGGTTGTACTAAGTCTTTCAATATAAGGACTAATTGAAATGCAACGTAATGTAGAATAGTACTGGTAAACTGATTATAGATTGAACCTGCGAAGGTGTCATGAAATTCTTTAACTGTTTTTAACTTTTTTATGGTACTTCGGCCACTAGCTTTTAAAGTTCATTATGTCTGTATACTTGATTACTGATACAGAAAATACGTTCAACTTGAGACTAACCACCGGTTTATCGTTCAACTAAGCAATTGAATTGAATGATAAATATCATTAAGCACAAAATAAGCAACACCTTGAGTAGAAAAACGATACAACTTCATGAGTGTTGGTGAGGGAAAAAATAAACAGTTCGCAATAAAACCAAAAATTGGAATATTTAATTTTTGCACTTTCTTCACAGGGAATGCATTTTGAGCAGGTCTTCTGCCCATTACCAGCGACGCGCTACCGAATCAAAAGAGTTAAATTAAACAGACAAACCTACTAAAACTAGAACAATTAGCAATTCATCAATGAACGTGACAAACTAATGAGTGCCAGCGGGAGATTTGGTGCGCATGGGCCCTCAAATATCGGTGTGGACCAGGTCGACGTTTTCTTCGGTCTGGGGTTTTTATGTTGAATACGCCTTCTGAGCCTGCTTCTCCTTGATACAGGTTTCATACGGAGGGAATTGTTCATCAGTTTTATGCCAACTTCATCTACTTTCTATTGGCAATCAGATCCTTCAAGCTTTTTCGTTGAGGTGTCCAAAACGCCCGTGCAATTATTAAAGCGGAGATGCTTAGACGATTCTGCATTCCTAAGTGAATTCAGTGACAAAATACAAATCTCGCTTTTGAAGAGCTAATAAAACAGTTTCTTCCCTTTCAAGGTTTCTAACGATGGCCTTATTCTTCGTGGAGATGACTTCGTACCCTCGTCAGTTAGATATTTTTCCCACATATAAAACATTGGATCGGAGGTTAGGGACGAGCCAAGTTTCTTGAAGTTTCGCAGTTATCAACATTCGTTGATTCGTGTTGGCCAGTTTCAGAGTTTTAGATTTTGGTGTTTAAATTTCGTTGAACTCTTCCCGATTCGAGAACATGTGAGTGATGCATGGGAATTCAATCGCGATTCGTCGTCGGGCTTCGCGTTATCTTTCATGGGGACTTCAGCATATTGACTGGTTTTTGCAGAGCTTTTTTCGTCATTCGATTGCTTTCTCTGGAAAAACTTCGAATTGCAATCCCGTACCATATGCCTCACTTTTCCATATGAGTGACAAGCATATTCAATACGTTCCTTTCGTTCTTAGTTGTACCCTAAGATGAATAAGAACAGGATGGGCTAAGCTCATATAAAATGCATGAGAGAGCATGCGACCGGTTTCTGCTCTCTTCCAAGTGAACTGTCTGTCATTTCCTCCCCGTCTGCTTCTTGCTGGTCACTTTCTTGTTCCAAAAGCTGACTAGATGTGAACTGACTGTCAAGTTGACTGATGCAAATTTGGCGCCAAATTGGCCGATTTCCAAGTTTCGTCGCGAATTTTGTCCGATATTAAAACTGTGGAAAGTGTTCGCGATCTAAATTCGTTCCAAGTGTTTAAAGATTCGATTGTGGTTTATAATTCAAATAACTTTAACGTGTGACACTGTTAAATTAATTTACAATTTCAAAATGAAATGTGTAGTGCCTTCGTGTAAAAATTATAGCAGAAAAGGATCTGAAGGTGTTTCATTTCACAAGTGAGTAGTTTATTTGTTAATGTTTTGCATGTTTTTCATACAATGCTAAAGGTTTTTCAAATAGAAAGCAAATTTTTGGTATTTTATGAAAATTTGTTTACATTGAGCAACAGCCATGTTTGCTTGTGCAATTTGGCTCTCTCTAAGGTTGTGAACAAGAGCGTAGCAGTAGGAAAAGTGGTCGCAGGGGTTGTTGCAACCATATTGTCACGTGGTTGTCCACTCCAGTATTATTTAATTACTCAATGGTTGTACCTGTATTTGTTCTTGTTTTCGTTCGAGTTGCTCCGATTTTTGTTAATGAACATGGCGTCTGGAACGTTGCCTCCTTCGCTTCGTTTGCGAGCTTCGTATTCCTCAGGAAGTTAGATCTTTAGTGTTCCTGGAAACGCCAGCTTTTCTTGTGTTTCGATAGCAGTCCGGAAGGACTCGATTTCGTCGAGGATACTGTGCAGTAACAAGATTACAACCAAATCATTCACAATTTCCAGCTCCATTTCTTGCAATTTGTCGATGACGTCAAAGAAATTTTGAATATGGTCCCGCTTGTCTTCATCGGTTTTTTGTTTTCATTAAAACGAGCAATTTCAGACGTGTCGCTTTGCGAACCGGGGCTTTTGATTTGTAGATATTGTGTAATTCGTCTCAAATTACAAAGTCGCGCAGTTTTAAAATTGCCTTAATTTGGAAGGGCAAATGACCAAAATTAAGTCTGATTTAGCTTTCGCGTCATTCATTTCCCAAGGGACAACAGCTTCCATGTGCTAATGTGTTTCCCTGCGATTACTTTTACGTATTTCAATCTGTCACTTTTTATAAGCAAAGCTTCTTCTTGAATTTTCCACGCATCGAAAATATCTTTCCCGAGTGGTTCGATTCTCGCGAAGTCGTATAACTCATTTTTGCGCACACAACCCTCGTTTCAATTGAAGGTTGATGTTCACACAGAAAGTTCGGAACTACTTTTGCATTGATGAGGATTTCGGAATGATCTAGATGAAATAACAGCATTGAGCGCCACGGCACTTTATACAAATAGTTTATTATTTGCGGAATTCTTTTGTCATGAATTTCAAGATGAACCACTTTCTTTCAGCGCAGTAATACATTTCAGATTATTTGTAGAACGAAAGCATTATGCACGAAAAGCAGCACACTACATATTTTGCCAAATTCATCATTCGTGTAGATACATACTTCTCTATCGTGGGCTTCGATCTGATATTGCCGTTCGGTTTTTTTTTTTTGCACGTGAAGCGGATTTCGATATGTTCAAGATGAAATGGCACGGTGCTTGACACAAATACAGTTTATCACTTGCGAAACTCTGTTGTCACAAACTTCGAGACGAACCCCTTTCTTTCAGCGCAATGAATATAGTTTCGGACTGTTCGATGTAACGATGCGTTATGCATGAAAAGCAACTTTTTTGCCAAATGCATTATTCATCTAGATACTTCTCTTCCACGAGCTTTCGATTTTGTTAGTACTGCACGTGAAGAAGCTTTCGGAATGTTCTTGATGAAATGACAGCACTGTGCGGCACGGTGCTTTATACTAATACAGCTTATCACTTGCGGAATTCTTTTGACACGAAATTGGAGACGAATCACTTTCTTTCAGCGCAGCGAATAGAGTTTCGGATTATTCAATGTAACGATAGCGTTACGCACGAAAAATAACACACTATTTTGCCAAATTTATTTGTATCAATATTCTAGAACATTGCACTTTTCGACGCTGTGAAAGCGTGCTGGGCCCATAACCTGTTGTTTTATTGAATTTCATTTTGGCAAATTCTCGATTGAGCACCGTATTAGTGTATATGACCTTGGATATCATTTGGACGAGTATCCACAGATATTTTTTAATTTAAACTTTGAAGATCTAACAAAGTGATCTTTCCTGAAAAACTTACGATAACGGAAATATTTTTCATATGGTGAATACGATTTGGCATCCAGTAGACTAGCATTTAAATTCTGGGTACTTGTATGACTGCAGTGAAACTTCAAACCCATTTTTAGAAATTTAATTTTCATGAGCGCTCGTGTTTTATGTATGGAAAATTTGCACTTATTTTTCTAGTCCCTCCTCGTATTGTTTCGTTTGCATTCGAAGAAGGCCCCGCTCAAATAGGGCAGTATCTAACCGTGCAATGTACGGTACCAGAAGGCGATTTGCCTTTGAAAATTCAATGGACACTAAATGGTAATGAGATTGATAGTAAAAACGAATTCAGCATTACAACAGCGGATATTGGTCGAAGGAGTAGTGTTCTAACAATTGAATCCGTAAAACGTCAACATGCAGGAAATTATTCATGCCACGTTGGTAATCAATCTGGCGTAAAGAGCTTCACCACGCAGCTAATGGTTTACGGTGCGACATAAATTTCTATTTTTAATTTTTTTTTTTAAATTATAAGTAGTAAAATTGCGTTGCTTGTAACACATTCCTTGTCAACCTGCATGGTATAGTAAGTATCGGACAAAGTAATTGTTTCAGTTAACGTGTATTATTACTAACACACGAATAGCACAAAGTACATTTCTAAATTTGACTGGTACTGTACATTTCGAAATTGGACTGGTACTGCACAAATCAACCACTTCTTCAAAGTGAGGGTTGCTGGTTCAAATAAAAAACCAAGAATCGGGTGGATGAAATAATATATACGCCATGTGTCTGTGAAAAACTTAAACTTATGATAATCTTCGATTTCAGTTCTTCCGAAAATCGCACCTTTCGCTCCTGGTTCCGATGTGTTCTTTCCAAAAGACTATTTTACGATACAATGCTCTGTAATTCACGGGGATCATCCTCTTTTATTATACTGGACTTTCAACGATTTGCTTTTGAATCAGAAAAACATCAATGAGTTAGGTGTAACGATATTTAAAATGGGTTCTCGTAGCACTGTATTAAGCATTGAATCAGTCACTTATCAGAATGCTGGCAATTACACGTGCTTTGCCAAAAATAGTGCAGGAATTACGAGCTATACAGCACAGCTCATTATTAACGGTGTGCATGTTTTTTTTTTGTATACGTCAAAAAATTATCTTTTTCCCAAGCATAATATCATTTGTAATTTTTATTTTTTACTATTAACTACTACCTTCCAGTTCCTCCCAGAGTAGCGCCATTACACTCAGATGACCCACTGTATGGGGGGGATTTTTTTCAGTTAACGTGTATTATTACTAATGGTGACTTTCCTCTCAACATAAGTTGGTATTTCAATGATGTTCTTATCGATGATAAAAGTGTTGAAATCACCTTGAATGGGCGACGCAGCAGCTCATTAAGTATCGAATCGGTTGCTGGAAGACATGCTGGCCACTATAGTTGCAAAGCAGAAAACACTGTAGGATACGATGTATCGACAACTAAACTTTCCGTCAAGGGTGTGTTTGAATTATAACTCACTTCAACGGTTTTTGTTTTCTTCCCTAACCTCTGGCTAACATTTTTTGATAATTGCATGAGAACATATGTTAAGTGATTTACCTAAAAAAATATATATTTGCGATTTATTTGCTTATAGATTTTATTTATTTATCTTTTAATGAGTTCATCGATCTTTTTTGCAAAATCTTGAATCATTCTACAATTGTTTGGTCTACTCAAACGTAAAATCAGAATGACTTACTAACAAATCATCGTCATCAAAATACTTCCAAAATATATTTTGTATTTGTTTTACTTTTCCGTTGCAAAAAAAAAACTTATGCGAGTTTCAAAAGTCAAGCTATTCAATAATCACTGTATAACCTTTTGGAGCACCATTAAAAAAGTGGTTCCAGTGCCTACAAAATCTTTGGTTAGTCTAACCCTTCTGGTTAGTAAAAGTGCTATGATGCTATGCTATGATGCTTATTCGACCGAGTCGGAACAAAAATTCCACAGTGGATATATAGGAGAGGGTTCTACTGCAAAAGCAGGGCTCAAAGGCTTGCCTTCAACGGTAAACAGATGTGCAATAGCTAAAGATCCTGTTTCAGTGCGGAAGGGGAGGAGGAAGGGTTTGCTCTATTGGAAAACAACTAAGATGTAGCCTAATGGAATAGCGTAAGGTGCCATACTCTAACTCTTGCTTTGAGAGGTGTGAGCTCGTTG
Source organism: Odontomyia ornata (assembly GCA_963969285.1). Classification (NCBI taxonomy): domain Eukaryota; kingdom Metazoa; phylum Arthropoda; class Insecta; order Diptera; family Stratiomyidae; genus Odontomyia; species Odontomyia ornata. Next base: position 195,444,504 of record OZ017742.1, on the reverse strand, counting down.
CATACTCTATGAATTCAAGGCTTCTATTGAATCGAAGGAGGTAATTGACATACGAAAATAGACACAGCTCATTAAAGCTTAATGCACCTCCCTATTTAATAAAGAGGCGAAGTATCACGTAATTCCTCTAAAACAGAGAATAAAAGCTTAGCGTCTGAAAAACACAGAACAAGTATTGGGTGTACAACTTAATAACCGCAAGTTTTTTAGCGAAATTTGATGCTTTATTGTGGAAAAATCTTACGATATATTTTATTCGAAGTATTGTCCATCGGAAGCTACAACATTTCCCCATCTTTCAGGCAATTTATGAACTCCAACCCGAAAAAATTGCGCCGGCTTGGCGCCCAAAACGAATCTATCCAATTTCGGATGCCTTGCTCTGAAGTGAAGCGTATTCCTATGAGGGCGTTTTGCATCGAGCGAAATAAATGAAAGTCAGACGGAGCAAGGTCCGGACTATAAGGCGGGTGGGCCAAAAATTCCCATCCACTATTTTCCAAATAGTTTTTCACGGGTCTTGCAACATGCGGCCGAGCGTTGCCATGATGAAAAATTATGGCCTCGTGTCTGGTCGCATATTCCGGGCGTTTTTTGATGATGGCATGCTTCAAACGTATTAATGTGTTCAGTACAGGTCACCTGTGATTATCTGGCCCGATTTCAACAACTCATAATATAACGGTCGCTTCTGATCCCACCAAATACACAGCATAACCTTGGCGCCATGGATATTTGGCTTCGCCGTTGATTTGGCTGGTTGGCCGGGCTTCACGTATGACTTTTTGCGCTTGGGATTGTCATGATGGATCCATCTTTCATCCCCAGTTACGATCCGATGCAAAATGACTTCTTTTTATGGCGCTCAAGCAGCATTTCAGACATACAGAAGCGCCGTTCAACGTCTCTCGGCTTAAACTCATAGGGGACCCAATTACCTTGCTTCTGAATGTATCCGACGGCTTTCAAACGTTTCGAAATGGCTTGCTGAGTCACTCCCAACGATTTGGCAAGTTCGTCTTGCGTTTGACACGGATCCTCATCGAGTAGTGTCTCCAATTCTTCGTCTTCAAACTTTTTAGGCAGTCCTGGGAGTTCTTTGTCTTTAATGTTTGAAGCGTTGAAACCATCCAAAACGCTATATTTTCGCTAAAGCATCGTCGCCATAAACAAGCAAACGACGACTTTCCGCAGCAGTTTCCTTTGCCAAAAAATTGACCCAACAGAACCTCCCGCAAATGCTGTCTTTTTCTTCAAATTTCGAAGTTATTCATCGTGAAAAATAATAATGATGCACACAATATAAAATTGTTTTGTTGACTGATTTTGATAGCTGTCAAATGTACCTTCAAAATGACATATATACAAAGTTCGAGCTTTCACGATATTTGTTAGTACGGACATCAAGCGTCAAATTCCGGTTATTAAGTTGTACCCAATAACATGCCGGCTTACTGGGATTTTTTTGAAAAAGTGTTTCTAAGCACACTTTATAGACTCCAGGCTCCGTCGTTTTTAGTAAGTCCTGATAGAAAGCAGCCACAGCCGAATTTCTCAGAAACCACAGACGATAGACCCCACAAACATTGTGTACTCGTACATACTACCGGCCAAGCGGATGTTTCAATACGAAGATTTAACGCCTTCATAATTTTTTTCACCGAAAATAGTCCAGTGCGATATCGAATGCAAGAGCTTCGCAAGATTAAGTCTTTAAAATAATTTATCTAGATATTAGTGTACAGTAGAGGGAAAATGATACGAAAAAATTGTGGCCCTCGTTTTGCACACTTATGGATAGAAAATCCTTCGAAAATCGTAGTGATGCATCTTTATGTGCAGTAAAACAACAAATATATTATAAATCGAAATTCAGTTAACTTTGTTACTAGTACAATTCATAAATTTTATATTTTCTCGAATACAATTATATGTATAATTCTATATTTAGGTACATCAGGTTGTCGTATCCTGCATCAATATAACTCCTCATCAACTCAGAAACAGCGCTCATGTTGACATTTTCATAACAATTTAGGAAAGAATGCATAGCATAGAGGATATGTTTAATCAATAATGCTAAAAAAAATAATAATTAGAATAATGCCTTTACGAATTAACCTTTACTTGAACCTTGGAAATAACATTTAAGTGGATGATAGTGGCAAGTCTAAATGATTTTGATCATGACTTTAATGCAGCAAGTTAAAGTGGCAAGATAAAATGGAAGCTGATAAAGTGCATATTAGGCATAATTTACTGTACGATTTTGATCTATTTTTGTGGTTGCAAGATAAATGCCATTTACACACTGTGTGTGGGGCTCCCATGCTCACGAGTAACTGGACTACCCACTAAACACCTCCCCTGTCAACCTGCTAACTTAGCCTGGCACCGTTCGACACATTACTTTGGGCCAGGTCTCGTTTTGCTACGCAGTGAAGCGGCTTCAAGCTGATGGGTTCCTCCTGTAGCAGCAGGGGAGGAAAAGGAATTGCGAGACAAGCGAGTCTCCAGCCGTGACGTCCCCAATTGCTGTGAGTCCCCTTTATCTTTTGGGACAGCCCGGACATAATGCACCACATGGTTTCATTTGTTAATCGATCCAAGCATCCCCACGAGTTTGATCTTGGACACAACGCAGCGGAGACACATCGGAATGTAAGCAGAATTTATAAAAAAATGTACCAACAGAATGAACAACTAAGCAATGGTTTCCGCGTTTTCATAATGGGGAAACCAGCTTGAAGATTAGCGGCGATCAGGATGCCCCAAAGAGATGACAGACGTTGATTTATTGGTTGCAAAACAAGGTGTTCACAAAGTTATCATCTCTTAATTATCGACCGGTTCCAGGTATACAAAACTGCTAAAGACAGAAAAATAAATGTGCTAGTATATGTTGTAAACTTGAATGCTTGGGTATCCCACGAACTTTCGCAAAAAAAACAAGGAAGACAAAATGGCCTGCAGTGTTTGCCACTTTGTTCATCTTACTGATAAAAGATTCCTCACACGGCCACTGGAGGTGAAAAGTGGGTCCTGTACAAGAACGTAAAACAGTACCGGACACTTTAACCGAAACGTGAACCATCAGCATCCAAAGGAGGCATGCAACCACGTAAAGTTTGAGTGTCTGTTTGGTAGAATTCTCGAGGAGTCATATATTGCGAGCTTTTTGAACCAATCAGACTTACAGGATTGTATTGTCAGCAATCGAAACACCTTCAATAAGCAATGCGTGAACAACTTCCTGTAGACGCCAATCGTCAAGGAGTCATCTCTCACCTCAACATCCAGTGCATATTGACGAAAATTGGCTGGAAACTTTTACCGCACCCACCGTAATTGCTTGCTTTAACGAATTGTCACTTATTTCAGTCCCTGTACAATAATACAATACTGAAGACGATCTCATAGAATAAGCGAGAGTATGGTGGTGGTATACAAAAACTTCATAGATAACAATGGTGATTATATCTTGGATTGAGTTTAAATAAATAAGTATTAACAAATAGATAAATTATTTAATTCAATATCGAAAAAAAATAACACCCAATAAAACCTAAAATGTTGCATTTCACTTATCTCTCAATATTTCCGATCGGTCGGTCGACTTTTGTCTGTTATTATTCCAACCATATTTTAAGCTTCTAAGCCTACTACAGATTGAACCCAATAACAGTTACTGCCCTGATGCAGCAAAATGAGGGTGAACGTTTCCTGAATAATATGTAGTGGCTAATTGATATTTCAATCCTAAAAACAGTAAATTATGGAAACCGGTTTTAACGAATTTCTTAATACATACTATTGCAGTATGATTAATGCCGATAGATAAGGAATGCAAAGTACGATCTTAGTGGAAATGCAAATCTACCCTCTGTTATGATGCAATCGGCATCATTGTCGCTGATAAAACCAGGATTACTTTAAATTTAACCCTTTACATGAGTTCAGAAAAGTGGAGCCAGTAGATGCCCTTAAAGAACTTTCGTTGACCAGTTGCCAGAAGCAAAATATAAATTTGAGAAAATCTCACAAATTCGATGTAAATCTAGCGACCATGGAACATTCTTTTTTTTGAGCGCTTAACATCAGTATCAAGTGCAGATGATGCGAAAATTGAAAAAAAAATTTTATAAACTTTATACACTGTAATATTAAAAAAAATTTAATTGTCATATTCAATAGACACTGAGAAAAAAATGTTAAGATTTTTTTGACCCTCTAATTTATGAACTATGAGAAAAACGCTTTTGAAACAAGTATCGTACGAAAACAGAAATATGGGGTGGCCTCACTCTTGATTTTCACGATGATCTTTTATTTGATAACTTACGTGACTATCTTTTGTGAAAAATTTTTAATCGTCTCCTTCCTGTAATAAAATACACTCCCTTAAGACCCTTTGAACATTTTTCGATACCTAAACTTTCACGAAGCCACTACTTCTGATCTATTTGCCAAGTTTGATATCTTTAGTTGGTATAGTTTTGGAGAAAAATGCAGTGATACACAGACAAATAGGTCGCGGGTTCAATAGGGTTTTGTGAGCTAGTACAAATCCTTAAAAAGATCATAGCCAGTTGAAATTTGAGTGATATTAAGGAATCATTTTCAAATCGACGGATATACAGCTTTAATTCTGCAACCTCATGAAGCTTTTCGAGAAAATATACACAAGGGATACCCAATAGTTAGTAAAGCATAAATTAAAGACTTTTTAGTGGTGGCGGCTTGTTAAATATGAAAAATGCACTTTCCGCAATATTTTTGGAAGTTTGGAATCACTAGTATGGACAGAAATTCAGAAGCTATGCAGAAGGTTACAAAACCAAGTAGTAGCTTGGAAAGTCACAGTTTAATCCTTGGTGAAATGTTACTTAACCATTAATGTCCACATATTCTTCATCTAGCGGTGTTTTACTATTTCCTGTTGCACTATAGAAGGTGAAGCGGCAGTCGATTCACATATCATACAAAGTATCTTTTCAAAGTTCCTATAAAGAGCCCTACGTTCTCATAAAGTGGCTAAATTGGCTAAATGGTTATAAGCCTAACAATTTTTAGTAATTTAAGGAAAAGTCAATATGAGTATATACTTCTCTTCGGAATTTTTTTTTGGGTATGCTGTATTCTACTTTATCTTGAAACTTATGCATGTATGATCCAAATTTTGCCTTTCCAGAGCATCCCGATTTCGGTGTTATCTACACTTCGATAAGCAAGAAACAATTTTAAATCATGGGTTATTTACTATGGACGCAAGCTATCTCAAAGGTGTTGGAATTCATATGCTCATAAAGTATGATCATTATTGGGTAAATAGCCTTCATTTTCCAAGAGTGCGACTATATAGAATTGACGGTATCTCATCTGAATATGTAAACGATTTCCCTCATTTTTCAGTTTTTCTTGTGGTTGCCAGGTGAATGCCATTTACATACTAAGTGTGGGGCTTCCATGGTCGCGAGCAACTGGACTATCCACTAAACGCCTCCTCTGTAAATCTGTAAACCTAGCCTGGAACCGTTTTGACACATTACATCGGGCCAGGTCTCGTTTTGCTACGCAGTGCGGCGCCTTCAAGCTGGGGGTATCTCCTTAAGCGGGAAGGGAAGCAGGACGAGCAGACAAGCGATCTCCCAGCCCCGACGTCCATGGCTGGTGTGAGTTCCTTTTATCATTTAGGACTACCCGAACATAATGTACCATATAGTTTGTCAATCGATCCAAGCATCACCATGACTAAACTATTCGAGGTGAGCTCTCCCGGCTCCGCGTAGAGGTCACGTCGTAGCCTTTCCCATTTTGTGCACGAAAAAAATGTATGGCAAGCATCATTGTGCTCTCCTAGGCAAAATCGACATTCGAGCTGAATTACCTGCAAATAGCCAGTTTCCCTTCAGTTCTCCCAACGAATCCTTTTTTGGGTATCCGATGTTCGTCCATACGATTCACGTGGCCAACTCATTGCAGCTTCCGTAGTCTTACAATCGTTGAGACTTCCAGCTTGTGAAAAATGTTATACAGCTCATGGTTGTATTGAATTCACCATTGGCCTCCGTTTAGCTTCGCTTCGATTATTCGCCACAGGACTCGTCGCTCAAAGGAGTTCAATATATTTGCGGGTACTTGGGTTAGGGTCCATGTTTTACACCCATAGCATAACATAGGTCTCATCACACATTTGTATACTTGGAGCTTTGATTTTCTGTGTATGCAGGTGCTCTTCAAGATCGTCAAAACTGAATAAAATATTTTATTTGCGAGCTGCATTTTTCGGCGTATTTCGTCTCTTTCATTACTGGCTCTCATTATTTTGGCACTTAATATACAATTCGCTCATATTTTCGATATTGTAGTCGCCAAGTGTGATATTTTGTGTATTTTAGGTGTTTTTCCTCGACTTTGCTATATTCTCATTGATTTGTAGCCCTACTAGTTTTGCTTCGCTGTCGAGTTTCCGGAAGGGTTCTTTGGCAGTTGTTAATGACCGTGACAATATTTTGATGTCGTCTGCATAGGCTCGTGCATCGACAGGTAGCTTTCTTATGACGTACTCCAGAGCCAAATTGAATAGCAATGCCCCTATTTTTGTCCGATGTTTGTTTCAAAGGCATCGGTGAGTTGGTTATTGATGCGGACTTAGGAAGTTGTTGATGTCATCGTCACCTGCCATTGTACCCGCTTGACAGTGAACAACTGGTCTATCGTCGATCTACCTGCTCTAAACCACCTTGATACTTCCCAATAATACTGTTGGCGTATGATCCGATTTTATTTTCTGAGACCTTTGAAAATATTCTATACGATGCACAAAGTACTGATATGCCTCTATAATTTTCGCACTGTAGCTTGTCACCTTTTTTCTGGATACGGAATATAATTTATTGGCTCCACTCTTTCGGCATGTGTTCTTGTTAGCAAATGTGCTAGATGACCTTTGTGAATAGCTTAATGAACACTGCTACCACCATATTTGATGAGCTCCAGTGGAATCTCATCGTTGCCCGGCGCTTTATTATTCTTTTGGGCTTTGGTGATGAAACAAACTTCATCCAGAGTTGATGGGACCAATGGAAGCTCTCCGAAAACATCTCTAAGCTCGAATGTTCTGGAGCTGTGCGGAGGATTAAGGAAGTTCTTGAAATATGATGCCCATCTTTCCTTAATTTTGATTTCATCAGCGATGATATTGCCGATGCCATCACGACAAATCGTGGTTTTCGGCTGATAACCACGTTTCTGGTTTTTCACTACTTGGTATGCTTGTCTTGTGTTGTTGCTCGCTAGACTTACATCTATACTTCTCAATTGGTCGTCACAGTATTTTCTTTTCTTAATTGTAATTATCTAGTTCACTACTGTTCTGAAATTTTCATAGCATTCTCTCTTCGTCCTGGTTTTCCCACTTACGTTTTCTTTTTACGCCTGATTCTTTTTGTCTAACCCTTTCTGGCACTCATCATCGAACCAATCATTTCTTTTGCGCCGGGCTTGATGTCCGATAATCTGTTTTGTCAGGGTCTTAATAGCCTCTTCTACTTCCATCCAGATCGTCTGATAGGATCGGAGCTAACTGGTTCTCGAGAGTCTCCGTAAAATTTTTGGCCACAGACGCCGTTTGGAGCCTTTCGATGTCAAATTTTCGTAGCGGCCGTCTTCGCCGAATATGCCTTTGATTAACTTGGGAAGTTGTTGATGTCATTGTCGCTTGCCATTGTACCTGCTTGACAGTGAACAACTGGTATATCGTCGATCTACCTGCTCTAAACCACCTTGATATTTCCCAATAATACTGTTGGCTATTGATCCGATTTTATTTTCTAAGATCTTTGAAAATATTCTATAAGACGCACAAAGTAGTGATATGCCTCTATAATTTTCGCACTGTAGCTTGTCACCTTGTTTGTGGATAGGGAATATAATTTATTGGCTCCACTCTTTCGGTATGTGTCCTTGTTGGCAAATGTGCTAGATGACTTTGTGAATAGCTTTAAGAACACTGCTGGCACCATATTTGATGAGCTCCACTAGAATCTCATCAATGCCCGGCGCTTTATTATTCTTTTGGGCTTTAATGATGCAGCAAACTTCATCCAGAGTTCGTGGGGCCAATGGAAGCTCTCAGAAAACATCTCTAAGCTCGAATGGTCTGGAGCTGTGCGGAGGATTAAGGAGGTTCTTGAAATATGATGCCAATCTCTCCTTAATTTTGATTTCATCAGCGATGATATTTCCGGTTTTTCACTACTTGGTATGCTTGTCTTGTTTTGTTGCTCGCTAGACTTACATCTATACTTCTCAATTGGTCGTCACAGTATTTTCTTTTCTTAATTGTAATTATCTAGTTCACTACTGTTCTGAAATTTTCATAGCATTCTCTCTTCGTCCTGGTTTTCCCACTTACGTTTTCTTTTTACGCCTGATTCTTTTTGTCTAACCCTTTCTGGCACTCATCATCGAACCAATCATTTCTTTTGCGCCGGGCTTGATGTCCGATAATCTGTTTTGTCAGGGTCTTAATAGCCTCTTCTACTTCCATCCAGATCGTCTGATAGGATCGGAGCTAACTGGTTCTCGAGAGTCTCCGTGAAATTTTTGGCCACAGACGCCGTTTGGAGCCTTTCGATGTCAAATTTTCGTAGCGGCCGTCTTCGCCGAATATGCCTTTGATTAATTTGATCAAGTAATAATCTGAGTTACCATTGGCTACATGCAAATTCAATCAGGAGCTGGCCGTTGTCAGTTGCTTCATCGTGGAGGCTATATCCTCCAGTCGTACCCCGTACCTGAGCGTTGAAAGCACCCAAAATTATTTTTGTGTCGTTTGCATGGAATGAGCCGGCTGAAATATACAATCGTCAAAAGTTGAAATATTAAGGCGAATTTCATGACTTTTATAAGCCCAAAAAGATAGCACATAATGCATTCCTCATAAATTAGCTCAGTTTTCTCCATCAGGGCACTTTAGATTCGACTTTAAACAGTGAATATGACGATATTCAGGGCAGAGTGTAGAACAGCTTTTGGGAACAAAAAATTTCGACAGGGAAAAATGGGGCGAGGTAAAATACTGAATTCTTCGGATATCGCTATGATTTTGGAATAACACCGAGAAAATAAAAGTTCTGCAGGAATCGTGCGAACTATTAGTTCGAGTTGTAGGGTCGGATCCGGAAGCATGGGGAAAAAGTTTCCAGGACGACCACGAGCGATATCAAACCGTGAATAACGTCGAATTATGGAGGCTTTGAATTCTGCTTTCACCGCAAGGAGAATCGTCAAACGAGCTTGCGTTGAAATAAAAGTACATAACTTACAGTATGCTGCTCAAAAGTGGAGGCTTATTCAGCGCTGGAAGTTGTACTGGAAAATGTCATTAACGACTCTTCACAAGGAGTGCCGTGTGGCCTGCTGTACGCACTGTCTTCAGTGCGATATTGTCGGACGAGAAAACATTTATATAGATAGTCCAAATTGCTGAAGGAAATAATTTTAAGCAAGCGGTAAAATGGTAGAGAATCCGCAGTCATATGGGCTGCTATTGGGATGCTTTCCTCACGAAAATAATAAGGTATGAAATGAAATGTCCTGATGGGTTCAATTCAGAAAATGTACACTCAGGTATTTTGGCGATACTTTTCACTGCACATTATCTTCGCGTCCGAGATTACTATGAACCCTGACCTAGAATGCCTATAAATGTCAACGCAAATGAGATTTTGGAGCGCCTGAATATCTAATTATGGTGTAATCGTACATGAAAATATTAATAAAATGCAAAATTTCGGCTTATACGATGTTTAGGAATTCGCCAGAAAACAGCCAAAGTCCCGAGGAATACATTCTTTGGGAAAATGCGGTTTTTCTTATGTGTTCCAATTTTAATAAATAGGCTATCAAATGAAAGCAGCTCTTGATGAGTAGAATTCAAAAAATATGCGTTCTGATAGTTTCGCGATACTTTCCACTGCACATATTCTCTTTAGCCAGAGTTACTTTGACCGCCGGTATGGAACGCCTATAAAATCAACGCAAATGGGGTTCTTAATTGCAGTTTAAAACATAAAAAATACGAAACCCCAACTACGGCGGTATTTGGAGACTCTTCGGGAAACAGCCGAAATCAGAGGGTATCCTCCTAATGAGTACAATTCAAAAAACCTGCACTCATGCAGTTTCACGATACTTTTCACTGCATATATTTTCCGCAACCGGGATGGCTCGATATATAGTATATAGAGCACATATGAAATCAACGCAAATGGAATTCTGGAGCGCTTGAATATCTTATTGCAGTGTAATTATTCTTAGAAGCATAAAATTTGGGGAGTCGCTGGAAAACAGCCAAAATCCAAGCAATAAAAAAATTAAGTCTTGAAATTGTGTAGAAACTAGTTCTATTTTATAGTGTCAATCCAAATGTGTAAAACTCTATAGTAGCTGTCAGACCGTTGCGGAGCATATGATAAAAGTTATATTGTTCAACTAAATAAATATTCAGTCTAACAATGTGTGTTGTTGTTCACCACAGTCGTTGGCGAAGTAGCTATTGTCGTAAACATTTATTTGGTGCGTCGAGCCGGATGCTCCAATCGATCAAGTCCCAGTCATTCAAGTAGACAAGTCAGAGTCGTTCGTATCTGCTGGCCATACGACGAACGGCTCTGACTTTTCTACTTGAATGACTCTAGACTTGGTCGATGTCTTAGTTAATTGTTTTGTTGACGTGCTTTCTGTTGAACGATCGCGCTTACCACTTGATGGATTCAATTTAGTCGCGACTGGTCAAATCGACTGCTAAGGTTGCACGCTATTGTTTCATGTGAAGAATAAATATAACAGAGTTCAGCTTACACCCAACCTGATTTCATATTTGGCGCAACATTAAGCAAATGAGTTTGCATTCCCCGTCTCGCTTCACTTACAAAGCAACACAATTTGTGCGCACAAGCAAACCAATTGGGCTTTTTCAGACGCAGCGTTAAAAGTGAGCGTTAAACAGGTTATATGGGCAAGAAGAGTGAGAGGCGTTGAGGGGACCTGATGGTAAAAACAAGCCAACATTTTGTAGGGTGAACGAGCGTAACGCACATACACAAACGCATTTTGTTGATCATTTGGTGGGGGAAATTTTATACAAACGCCGTAATCATTCCGAATTGAACATTCGGTGAAGAAGGTAGTCGTCATGAAACGATTGCCTTTCTTTAATTTGCGTGCAAAAATGCATGCGTGGATGTGAGATGCTACGCGTTATTTAATAAATTTATAAAAGCGGAGGCCATGTTCAATTTCAGGAAACAACACGACTAATATCACGATTTCAATAAAGTTAAATTGCCTATTGTAAATCCATAGAAAATTAACAGTACGCATAATCTTCATAGAATCACATTATAATAAGCCAGTTGACAACACAACAAGAAAAATATGTGACTAGAAAGGATATTCAAATTTGGAATTTTTCAGAAAGCGGAAAAACACGGAGGTTCTAATAAATCCAATGAAGTTTGAATCGACAAACTTTAACAATCATAAAATACATTTTTCATTCCAGTTTTTGTTACCTCGTGCACAATTCAAGGCTAAAACATCAATTCTCAATTGCTTATCTCTCTGTCTTCGCTCTCATGTTGTTCGCACGATGTTTAACGATCAAATGACCCTTTTGACACATACACTCGCAAGACATGTATCGTATACAAAAATAGGTTGGCTGAACTATGCAACGTGTAAACATAGGGGCGTAAGCGCGAAACCTGTTTGGATATGGGTTTTTGCCATTCCCGTGTGAAAGGGCCCATTGTCTGCATTATCAACTGGATTTGGTGAATAAGCGCCATTTGTGTATATCAAAGGAGCGTGAATTAACATGAAACAAGTTACAATATAACCAGACATTTTCGTCAAATAGACTGTGCTGCTTATAATCAATACCAATACAATACATGAAAGCTGTCTGTCGAATGTTCATACGCGGCGGTTTGGAGTTACTGATCAATACTAAACAAAAGTACGATATGATTAGTTTAACATAAATTTCCGATAATTTTGTATGTGACGTAATTTAATATTAATATGTTATTATGTACATTGCATTATATTTAAATTCATATCAGAGTTTTGGCCCGCTCGCGCAGCACAAAATTTTCTCCTAGTATCATGTTCATTTGTTTAGGACTCAAATTGGTTGGTTCCTATTGTTGTCTCAACGACTCAACTTTAAGTAGTTAGCTCACTAAAGAGCGTCATTTGCTAATCCACATTAACGTTAGTGATCACGGCAGCTCCAGTTGACAATCCTCTTCTAGCTTTCGCTTGTTTCTCGCTCAATCTTTTATACTTCCTCTTATTGCTATTTACCGAGATGGCACACCTACTAATTAAGCAGTGTAAGCATTACAACTAGGTGAATAACTCTTACTTCAAGAAGATGGGGTCGGTCGAGATAGATAATAGCAATGAGCACGAATACTTCGTAAAACAAGTCGCCAATCTCATCCAAGATGCATATTATTCAAATTTAGGGGAATATACGGATAATTTGGCATCATCCGCTACTGTTCAAGCTTCTCCCCCTGGCAGCCCAGCTAAGTCCAAGGATTTTCAGTCGATTACTGTTATGCAATCCTAGAGGCTATTAAAATACCTATATTTTCTGGTTCTTTCGATGGTTGGGAAAACTTCAGGGATATATTTAGGTCACTCGTGCACACATTCCCATTAGTATGAAGTATCAGCTCCTGCTCTGAGGCTCATTTACTTGCCCCTCATTATACGATTCATGCCCTTGGCCGGGACCCAGGTGACATCGATATCCTCATAGCCAAAGGCATGAATAAATTCGACTCACGCGGAAGATTGTCCCAGGTACCTTGGTAAGTTACCCAACCCTCCCACTCAAGTCAACTTGAAGACTTAGTCAGTTCACAAATTACTGCTTTAGACTTCGCCCCTTCTGAGATCCGCAAAATTGCCGGAAGTGTAGTAGCTCACATCATCTTTGGACTTCATCAAACCCTTGCCCGAAGAAGTTTTCTTGATGGAGGGGTAATCATACCCTTCATCAATGTCCTTCGTTCAAGCAAAAATCGTAGAGTGGGAAGATATATCTTGTGGCTTAATAAAAATTGTGTTACAATTGCTTGTGGAAAACATACTGTTACCAGGTGTATATCGGAGAAGTGCCAGCAGCTGCACCATACTATACTATACAGGAATAATAAACGAGATACTGGTAGTCATACTGGGCAATCAAATACGGGTCAAAGCCCGAAAACTCTAAGTCCGCTGTCTCCCTCTAACCAGTCTACTACTAAGTTGTTGAGTTGTTAGTACAAATTCGTCAAAAGTTTCCGCCAGCTCAGTATTTTTGGGCTCGGCCAGAGTATTGGTTTGCGATGCAAACGGCTCCCATTTTATCGTTCAAGCTATGGTGAATCAGGTATCTCCATGCTCGATTATTTCAAGACTCCTTGCCACATAGTATTAACGTCTCATTGGTGTTAGACAGGGGGACTTACATTGACCGATTGCTGTTCACTTTTTCGATTGAACCTACGAGTATTTCAGTCAGTTGGCATTCCTGTTCTTATTTGTACCGTGTAATAAGTTCATCAATGCCAGGTTATTTTCATCCGTTATTACTAGCTATTCTGTAAATGTTGGTTAGTTCGTTGGAGTAGTTAGTAGAAATCATGGGGATAGAGTGGAGTCTCTGCACCATTGATCTGTATGCTGCTACTTTATGTTGTGCGGGGTGGATAGGTGTCATGTGTATAGTATAATTAGTTATGGCTAGTTTTCTGTACCAACTGACTGAAATACATGAGACGGACCAATAGTTGATTTTGTTAACATACGTAGGCAAAGAGACATAGAAACTATTAAAACTTCCTTAAGAAATACAAACTGTAAGCTGCATTCAAAACTAACAACAACGTTGAAAATAACCTGAAACCATAAATAAATGATACGCCAACATACGAGAACAGCATCTTATACAAATTGACATTCAAGGACTGCGACATGGTATACATAGGAAGGACAACACGGGAAAGAACGACAAATCTTTTTTACATAACACACTTACAAAGCCACGCACACGAGCCTGACGCTATGACAAACTCTATGACATTGTTACATAAGCAAAGCAAGGGGTCGAGGCCCGACATCCAAGAAGGACTTTAAATATATAAACATAGATGGACGGTACCATTATCAACGAACAACTTATTATATATGCCCAAGCAATTTTCTCAGTGCTAGACCACACCTAAAACGAAAGCGAGACAAAATGGAGCAAACGGACACCCAACAAACCCACCAAACGAAAACCTAATATCTCTCTACCTGGCCTAACCTAGGACCTACCTACTTAAACTATCTTACGCCTATATAAAGTCATTTCCTTCCACACATCCTCCAGACAATGAAGGTGACGCAAAGAAATTTACACGCGGCTGCTCACACATAAAACCAAAGCCCCACGGATTAAAAAAAAAAGAGAATTGACCTACGAGTATCAAATAAATAAACTAACTGACTATAATATTAAATAGAAAAGATAGTGGAGTACAAATAGATTCGGATAAAAACTTAACGAATTGGACGGGAGTACCATCAAGCCTAGCCCCAAAAGGACTATTGAGAGAATCAATAAGACTTAACATCCTGAGGGGAACACAAAATAGAGGGAAGAGAGAAAAACTGAGAGTTCGAAATAGATGAAATATAGGTAACTGAAGGTGAATAGTTAAATAGAGAGGAGAAATGGACACTGAGGAGCTCACAAATTTTGTGAGGAGAGGAAGAGTGGTAAAGTTTCAAATGCAGAGAAGATGGGATTTTAGGCGGAAATTTAAGGGAGTGTGTATATTTCCAGAAAGGCTTAGAGTTGTTATTGTTTAAGGAAGGTTCAATGCCTCTAAAGTAAGAAGACAGTGCTAGTTAAATTTTTTTCTTAGCAATAGATCTAAGTGGTGAATAAGCCTCACGATGATATAAGCTCGATACAATATCGGAATAGGGGTGGGAGGAACGCAGAAAAATGTCCGTGTTTTTAACGCCTTCCCATACTAAAAAACGAATGACAATACGTTACGCAACGGCGGTCGGCACTTGCCGGCACTCATGGTCGTAGGACGCGCGTGAAACATGCACTCCCGAAAAAAAACTATGCCATACTGTATCACATCCTCAAGCCACGACCTTCAAAACATACATGCGCGCCATCTACAGCGTTTGTCTCCATAACATTTGAACCGCCCTCGAATAATATTAATGCAACAGTGAACTCTTACTTTTAATATTTTATAACTTAATTTTGGTGAAATTCAATCAAAACTTTATCGTATTCTAATACAATGCTATCACAATCTTCTTAACCTGAACGTTATACCTTATCTCTAAACCTAATATAAGAAACATATCATATACCTATCTTAAATATTGAAACCTATTCCTAGTTTTTAACATAAACAAATATCAGCAACACTAAATGTAACAATAATAGTCTGAAGCTCAAAAACTAAGTAACGAAAAAACACAAAAGCTGAAAATAAGCACGAATAGTTTAGACATTGTCATTCAGCCACCAATACCTAGATTGCTCCATCTCAGCTCGACCAGCCTCAATAAATCCAGCAAATTAATATCTCCATTGTAGTTTTTTGTCTCGTGGACTCAAAATCGGAGGATATTTTATCTTCTTATCGGTGGCCCGTCTATTTATATGATATATGATTGGGATACGATCGGAATCAAAAACATGGCCAAATACACAAATGCTTCTGGTGGAACAAAGTCAGTAGCGTGGCAACTCTCAATATACCCGTCTGCTGGGTGGAATGGCAGCGATATGATTCCGAAGAAATTTCAATATGAAGATATCGACTCTCGTCACTTTAGCAGTTTGATAAATTCTTCTATTCGATATATAGTCTTTCCAATCTGTCTCAGGCTATCTGTACAAACCAGTACATGCACGAAGACATTTCCTATCGAAAATTCTTAATATTTCAATAGTACTAGCACTCTGGTTGTACCATATCTGACATCCATATGTCAAAGCTGGTCTAACCAGGGTCTTGTAACAGATAACTTTGACCTTTTGATTAATGTATCTGGAATGAAAGAGTCATTCAAAGGCCATGACTACTTTTTGTGCTTTACTGAGGATGATTTGACATGTTCTGTATAGTACAGATATTGATCGAACTGAACACCGAGAGATCGAACACAGGATTTATGTGGAACCCGTTCTGAACTACTCTCACCAGCGAAAATGTGGAAATCCTTCCAATTACGTTTCAGGTCTTGAGTGGCACCCTGCAGCATTGCCCGAAACGAAACTGTTTCGCTCTTCTGTGCATTGATTTGCACTCGCCAATTTTTTTGAAGATTTCTCTGAACTATTGTAGCTTTTCCGCCTGCCACATAAATGATCAGATCATCAGCAAACGCTACCCATGATCACATTGGCGAGACGTTAAAATCAAAGCCATTCAATAGCTTGCAACTGAATAATGAGAAAAGCAGAGGCGCAGTAACTGTTCTCTATTCCCATGATGTATGCAGGGCATTCAGATCAACGACAAGAATACAATAATTATGTAGCCTGTTCAACTTGATTATTTTAAACAAAGAAACAAATTCCTCCTCGCATAGGCAGGGACAACGAAGAGGCTATCCCCACCTGGTAGTGAAATTTTGATAACAGACACTTCAAGTAATTAAAAGTTTTTGAATTTGACTTTATCATTATTTTGGAAACAATAAGTTCTTCTACCCAATGTCCCGGTACTACCTTCCCCATCACCGTCTACCCTATCGTTTCTTACGAATTCAATATTCTTGAATTTCGTGGAGTGCCATGAATTGAGGTTGATGTCAGGCTTTTGTTCGACGATGAATTCCAGGAGATAGTCACGTCGATGTAGAGCAATAATGGAGTTAATGTTGGTCGAGGTGAGACGAAGCCTATCCCTGGGAATGCGACTGGATGGCTAGTTATTTTGAGATATTCGAAAGATCCAAACGCTGAAAGACAAAGTTGATTTGTGAATTTTGTTTCTTGATTCTTTCCGATAAAGAATTAAGTTGTTAATATATGTTAAGAAACAGCTCATTGCTACTACTTACATTATTTATGTTATTGACAGTATTTTCTGCTGGTCCTATAGCGGCGAGTGCAAATGATACCCAAGGCTTGACGAAGTTGGAAGATATCAATCACACTGCGGCTTACTTGCGTTTGTTTTGGATTAAATTTTACTTTTGCATCTTGATATTGGGAACATCCTCGATATGAGACTGGATAACCAAATACACCGCAGTTGACAAAGTTCAATTTTTCTTCAGGCAATCTACACTCACCGGGGGCATGAACTTCTTTGCATTTTACGCACCGATAGTGCATGGTGCAGTTGGTAGCTGAATGACCAAAAACTGTGGCAAGCTTCATATATGATCCCCCCGGGTCCTCCAACGGTGGGAACCGTCGGGCTCCTCCATATCAGCGGCCCCAAACTTGTCTTGAAGTTCTTCGCTTTTATTCATGTTTCCAAGTAAAATCATATTCGATATAAACAGCTTAAATCGATTGCTTCAACGATATGACAGGCTTTTGTCAATAAAAATTAACTGCGGACTGATGTTTTAAGAAATTAATTTAATTTTTGAAAACTATGACAGGAGCAATTTAAAGACACGTCTGTACTCAACGAATTCTAGACGTAGAAACGTCGCGTAGCTTAGTGTGGTCGAGCATGTTGAAGTGGCGGAGAAATAAAACATAAATAAGATGTCTTACTTTGAGACTTTGAGAATTTTTTGAGTGTCAACTGTATCAACAGGCTGCTGACGCCGGTGCAACTGCTGAATAGTATATAATTGCTGCTGTTTAGATTTTTGATGAATAGTTAGCTGCTTAAAACGATCCTGTAGCTGGTTCACACATGGCTGCTGCTCCTGTTGATGAGTTGATTGCAGTTGTATGGATTTTTTAAGAACAGCTCCTTTGCTAACATCAATAGCTGTTTCAATATCATCATTAGTATTAGATGTAGGATCTTTTACATTCTTCGAGAGGGCATCTAGCTCACAATGAATTTCCAAGGGCATCTTAGAATGCTCCTATAGCAATTGTATTGCATGCATTGAAAAATGTAGTGCCACAACAGCCATCAGATCAAAAAGTTATACTATTCGAAAATTTCGTTCGAAAGTCATAAAACGTAGGTGGAATCGCTTAACGCTTTTACACATGCTATTGCACTTATAAAATTTAGATCGTGAGAATTCTAGTTAATTGCAAATATTACAAATCAGTTCATAGGTAGCTGTGTTTACAACCATTTAAAAAAATTCAAATATCGTGATGATCAAGAAGAAATAAAAACAAGTTGGGTAAACAGACCTACGCTCATGTCAGAAGGGTTTTGTATTCAATTTACAAAATGCAGTCACCAGATCGAATCACATCAAGAAACATGTCAAAGACGATTTTATTGGAGAAAATATGAAATACGAAGATCATACTATTATTAACAAAGTTGAACGAATTTCGACTTCTGAGGTTTTTGGTATTGGTATACTCATAAATATCTCCCTTGATAATTATTTCACATGTCCATGTATTTACCCCCTGCGCCCCACTGAAGCAAAAACTGGCAGTTTAACAACTGTTTTGAAAAGCTCCCATGAAAACTTTTATTTCATACTCATATCGGCTACGTTTGATGAATTTTTTTTCAGGGGCCACTCTCCTGTACTGTTATCATCGATTAATGGCCAATTTTTTCGAATCCTAGAATGGTTACAAAACCCTTTTGCTAGGAGCTCTCTCCCACCTCCTTGACTTGTTTCACTTATGAGCATTAATTGTAGGTACTGATCTACAGTCATTCATTAAATTGAATCAAGTGTTCAAAGCATGCACCTTAAACGTTGATGTTGGGAAAAAATAACTCAAAATTATTCAATCTTCGCATTTAAAACAGCCACTATTTTGTTTAACGATTACTGATACCACTAGCTGAACCAATTCTCAAAGATATACATGACATCTATCATTCCTGAAATTTTCATGCAAATCCTAGCAAAACTGTAGTGTCTGAGTCGGTAAAAAGCGCATGTTGTTTCATAGCCATATGTTGCCATACTAATAAATGCAGCGCATATTGTTCCATAGTAATACAGGAAAATTCAAACCGCTATAACTTCGCTAAATATAATTCAATCTTTATGAAACTTTCAGGATAGATCAATCTTATAAATAATCATCTGTGTACTGAATTTCATTGAATTTAAGGGTACCGTTAAGATTTTATTCAAGAAAACATAAAATCGATAAATCATACTATTACTAACAAAGTTGAGTGAATTGCGACTTCTCACGTATTTGTTGTTATTTTACTCACCAAGGCCTACATTCCTGATTTTTTTCAGATTTTTCGGATCACAGCTGTCCAATCGCGAGGGGGGGGACACAAATTTTTCGTGTATTTCCCCTCCCTGTGCGCCCCTCGAAGCAGATTTTGCCAAACTAAGACCTGTTTTGAAAAGTTCTCATCAAGACCTTTCATTTGATACCCATATCGGCTACCTTCAAAGAAATTTTATTTTCGGGGGATCACTCTCCTATATGGGGAGACCCCCCTTAAATACCTTGTAAATTTTTTTTTATAAATGAACTTTGAAGAAATCACCACTTTACACCTACGCACAAAATTTGATGTTTCTAGCTTAAGTAGTTTCCGAGAAAAAGTGCTGTGACACACGGACGGACGGACGGACGGACGGACAGACGGACAGACGGACAGACTGGTCGCGAAACTAGTAGGGTTTTGTAAAATTATTTTACAAAACCCTAAAAACGGAATATAATCTGAAGATTATGCAATTCAGGAAACAGAGTCTATCTAGAATATAAGTAAATTTTGGATGAAAATACTTTTAGTATACATAGAGTGAGTGGTTTTTTGTGGTTGGGAGGTGAATGCCATTTACGCGCTAAGTATGGAGCTCTCATGCTCGCGACTGACTTAACTACCCACTAAACACCTCCCCTGTCAACTCGAAAACCTAGCCTGGAACCGTTTGACATATTACTTCGGGCCAGGTCTCATTTTATTACGCCATGAGTGCCTTCAAGCTGGATGATCCCTGTTGTAGCAGGAGGGAAGAGAGAAAGAGAAATTGCCAGGCCAGCGATCTCCTAGCTCCGACGTCCCCGGCTGCTGTGAGTTCCTTTTATCTTTTAGGACTGCCCTAACATAATGTGCCACATGGTTACATTTGTCAACCGATCCAAGCATCACCGCGACTATACTATCCACGCCGAACTCTTTCGTCTCCCTGAAGAGATCCCGTCGAAGCGTGTCCCATTTTTTGTACGCAAAAAATGTATGGCACGCATCTTTTTCGATAGTCCGGGGACCGTGACTTACCAATCTTTCGCAAGTAAAACTTAAAACACCCATGCCCGCTCAAAAGCTGGGTCAGATAGACGTCAGTCTCACCATGGCTTCAATTTTTCTACGGTCTCAGATTTGGGATGAGCCGCGTGGTCCACCTTTCTTTTGTGCGATTCACTCAAGATTACTGCAAATTGTTGAATGATCGCCATCTCTCCTCACGGGCAACCGTCTCCTTTGCGTCCTCGCTTCGACGCAGGTAAATAGAGCAGTAATCGGGAGACAGGGAGACAGATAACATGCCTGCAATAACTCTCACCGCCAAATCAGAGACTGTTGAATATCAAAATACAATCCTCAATGCTACTCTTCTCTGTACCTGTGCCAAGCGTTTTCGGTACACCTTCTTACTGAGAGCATCGCCCCATATTTCTGATCCGTATGGTAGCACTGACCCTACAGCATTCATCAAGAGGCGTCTTCTTGATGGGTTGTCCTGATTTGCTTAGAGAAACTCATCTTCGAGTCGATCAGTAGCCCCACGTACTTCACCGCTCACTTTGATTCGATTAGTATGTCTCCAGTACTTATAATCCTTTCTCTTCTTTGTCAAGATGACCACTTCGGTTTTCTTGAGTGATAGATTGAACTCATGGGCAGTTATCCAGTCTGTTACTCGGCGCATGAACTCATCTAGCCTAAGTTGCATTTGTTCAACGGTGCGTCCAGCGACCAGAGCCGCATCATCATCTGCATAGCCGATCAAGCACGACTCTCCTGGCGTCTCCAGTCTCAGTAGCCGGTCGCAAGACACGTTCCGTAGGTCTGAACCAAGGATAAATCCCTGGGCAACACCCAATGTAACTTCCACCTTACGTTGGCCCTATGTCGTGTCACAAAGCTGGCTTCAGTCTCTCAGAAGTTGCATCAGCTATTCTGGAACCTGAACAAAGCTTTCCAGCGTATCCGAAATATTAGTGCCCTTATGCCTCTGCTTTTTGGACCGCGCTGACCACCTCGTCAATGACGGAGCTACCTACTCTAAAGTCAAATCGTGGCAGTGAATCTTCTCTTAATAAGTTTCTCTAGCACTTTCCCAGCCGTGTTTGGGATAAATAAGGGGCGGTATTTAAACGGCGATCCGTGATTTCCCTTCCCATTACTGATCAGCACGAGCCTCGCCATCTTCCGTCGTATCGGAAAATTCCGTCTCGTACGCAAGCGTTGAATGTGCTGAACAACAAATCAGGACAAGGTGATAGACAAGTTGCAACACCTTAGCTGGAACACCATCTGGACCTGTAGCCTTCCTTCTTTTTAATGATAGAACTGCCTCTTCCAGGTTCGACTGTGTAAAGAGTGGACACTCTATTGCTGTTTCATCGGAGATAGCGTCAACATGGATAAGGTGGGCAGAGAACGTATCCGCATTATCGTGTCCATATTTTCCCCTTCATGCCTGCAGCACACTTCCGCATAACTAGCTTGTAGCCAAGACCCCACAAATCCTTGTTCACATTGCCCACTAGATCTTGCCAGTAGTGAGCCTTGCTGTTGCTAATTAATTCGCGAAGACATACCCTGGCCGACTTATATGCTGCTATCCGGTTGCATGCCTCGTCACGGGTCCATGCCCGTTGAGCCTCACGCCGAAGCTTGTGACTTTCCCTTCTCATTTCAGTGATTTCAGTCGAGGGCTTCCCGTGCCGGAGTCTCCGTCAGATCATACAAGCGCTGCAAGCAGTCGTGATAGTGCTCATTATCACTGCTGAGTTCACCACATCTTGAGTTACCAGTTCTTTTGTCCCATGCGGAAACCCTGCGGCGGAGCACCTGTTGTGAGCATCTGGACAAACCTCTCCACGTCCATCCTTCTGATGTTCCACCCAATTGTAGAAAGTCGAGAGCACGGACGTCGGGAGACAACATCACGGATTTCTAGCAGAATGCACTGATAATCACTGGCTGAGTAGTTCTCTAACACTCTCCAATTGTCTATCTTCCGTACTGAGTCCGAGGCGAATGTCACCTCAGATATGGTTCCTTCATCACTAATACGGCGAAATGTTGGCGTATTTCCGATGTTTAGTACGACGAGCGCCGTCCAGGCCGCCATATCTAAGATTAATTTTCCCCATTAATTTGTTAAAAGCATGTCCCATTCGATTGTTTTAGCATTGAAGTCTCCCTCAATGAGCACGTTGCCATCTTGCGTTCGAGACGGTGCGCTCCAAAGCATTAAGCTTGGCTTGAAAATATGATAAAGGCTCGTTCAGCACTAGGTACCCTCCCTGAGCACCGACCCCACACGAAACTATCCCCCGTTCACAGCCCTCCGCCTGGAAATCACTGTTCCGAACTCAGGATACCATGAAGCAGAACTTTTGGCATGGTGCTGCTCACTCAGCGGCAAAAAGTCGGCTTTCATGTCCCTCGCAAACCGCTCCAGCAGGTTGTGGGCACTTAAAATGCAGTCTAGGTTTACCTGTAGGATGTGGGTCATCGAAGTTCTGATTTTGCCTGTAGTGGTTAGAGCACTCAACCCGTAAGCCGAAGGTCTCCGGTTTGAGTCTCGTTGGCGCTAACGAGATCTAGTTCGATGGATTCTTCGGGCGGACTATAAACCCTTTCAGTTATAATACATGAGGTTTAAAATCAGAACTAGTCGCAGCTGGGTGGACGGACACACAGCCAAAGCATGATACTGACCATATTGCCCTGTAGAGTGCCGATACATTCGATCATGATAATGAGATACCCTAACTATCTCTAAATAAATTCCCGTAGAGGGCTATAGTGCTACAAAAAAGACGTACTTAGGATCCGGTCTTGGATTAGCATTCTTTCAAAGGACTTATAAAGTCTTTTCTTTTATTGTCCTATTTCACGGCATTTGTAGCATAAGAAACTCCTATCGCGTTATTTGCATACTTGTGCAGTGTTACCGCTGTTAGCCAAGGCATTTGAAACATTGAAGAGGCGCTGCTCTTCGCCGTATCCTGCGGACGACCCACCCTATCCTTACTTGCTCTTATTCAGAAATTGTTCGGCGTCTGTTTCGCTGAAGTCATTGGTGGCCATGGTTGGCCCCTATGGCATTCGAAAAAGTCTGGAACACCTGATCTAGCGTTCCACGCCTATCAAGTGCCTCTTCTCTCCCATTTTTTATCCTGATCTACTTCGATTGGGCCGGACGCCATTCTTTTATTGATGTTTGATGGTGGAGCTATCTGCATGTGCCCCTTAAGCTAAGCTCTTAGCGATTCTTTAGCCTTCTGCTTGGTTTCGGTCTTCTGCTCCTCTTTGGCCTTCAACCAGCTCCTCTGGTAATGCCCTATGCAGTCTAAGAGCCCATTGTTTACATCTTTGCTAACTTTTCGCGACTTGCATTCAGGTTTTATTCTTTTTAGAACGTCTCCCGCTTTTCGGATTAGCCTTTCTACTTCGTGCCGCTGGACGGTAATTATGCGAGTACTTTGCAATCTTCTTTCTTGGGAGAGGCTACCGTTTCCGAGTACTGTACTTCAGCCACATTTTCGGCGGTGTAATAGTCACTCCTTTCTTTTTCTGCCGTGATCACTTTGTGGACATTAAGATAGTTGGTTATTATTTTGGGATTTAAGACCCTTGCTTCGGTCGCGGTCGTAGCTGTAACCATCGAATCCTTGATGTTCTTTACATTTTCCCCATCGCGCGAACATCTAGCGCGTCCTTCAGAGTTTCCCTCTCTTCCTTTTTTGGACGCTCCGGCATTGGCATTCGTTTTTTGCTGAGCCCGAACCCCATAGGAATTTCAGTTTGGACAAAGCTGTCGGTTGTTCTCTATTTTTCGTCCGTCATTACTGTCATTTTATTCATCATCGTTTTGTCGTCATTGGTACCGTTCTCAATGTGCTGTTCACATCTTGGCTGTAATTGGTAGTTCCGTCTTAGTTGTGGTATTTACGTTTTGTGGGCGTTTTTTCATCTATTTTTACGTTTTTTAGTTGAGATGGCTCCAGTTTGATTGGGCCCCCCTCGGAGCTGCTATCTGCGTTTGGTATGAAGTCGCCTTATTGATCGCATGGATATCTTTTTTGGTCGATGTCCTTAACCTTTTTCGGCATGGATGTGATCGTATCTATGACCAATTTCCACCGAATTATTATTAAACTTAGCTAGATCGTGTTTTGTTATCAGTGGCTTTGATTGTTTTTGATATCTGGAGACTTCACATTGAAACTTACGACTGTATCGATCGAAATGTAATGTATCAAATAAGGATTCGTGTCAGTATTTCAGCACAAGTTTGCATCAATAATCAACAAAGAACACTTATGTCGGTCTAAAGCGAGAAAATGGAATGAAATTTTTAACTTTGCGGACAACATCAATAGGTTATTAAGTTCTTTATTGGCAGTAACGAACTACAAATAAATGATGCAATCAAGAGTAATTGTAATGCTTTTACCTGTTTCTCTCTCTCTCTCTCTTTCTCACTACGTCGAAACGGATCCACCTTACCACGACCCGAAGACTTGAAGTCTTGAAAATGTAACTACGAACCGTACCTCGAAGATCAACAGTTCGGACACTCACATGCCTACTGAATTCGCAGCTGTGTGTCGGCCTGGAAGCAAGTAAGCGGTCAAGGGTTGGACGATATTAGAAATGATGCACCATAACATTTATTTCAGACGCCAAATTTTAGCGCCTTTCAAGATGTTTCGTTGTATACTATTCTATTTACCATTTCATCATCTTCCAAAACAAAACTCAAAACAATCCAGATCGAATTCACTCTCATCACCGATTTTTGCATCTTCGCCGAGCCAAAACCTAATCTTCTTTAATTCAATGCGAAATAAACTACTATAAGAAAATATTCAAGTGTAAACACGAGCACCACCCCGAGCCGAGCGACTGAAAAATGATTGACAGATCTCCTTACGAGAACCTTGCCGTTTCGGAGTGATGCTCACCTATCACTGAAATTCCTGCTGAAATTAACTAGCTTCCAGAACGAAAAACATATTTCTTTCTTAACAATTCATTATTTTATCGTAAACTATATTTACATATCGTATTTTTTTTAAATCTTACATGTTGTATCAACTTACTGTATTTTTGTTCTCTCAAATAGAGACGCGCAATAAAGCCTCAACTCTATTTTGCAAAACTTAACATCGATAAGTTGACCAACAGAAAAAAATTATTAAATCCAATCTAAAATTTACTTCAAAGTATTTTCAAATAATATTCGAATGCAATTAATTTAGCATATTGTGTTCTTATAAATATTATTAAAAAATTGATAAATGCTAAATATTTGAAGCCTTCCAAATGATAACCGAGCAATCGATCCTGCTTTTTATTGCATGTAATTGCTACCATTTTAAGAGCTCCAGCCTTTGTTCGAAACACATCATAAGGAGCATCTACATTATATAAACTTCACGTAAAAATTATTAAATAAATAAAAATATCGGTAGTACCTCCATTGATAACCGAATAAAAGTGAGCTTTTTGTAAAATCCATAAAGCGCGATAGGAACCAAATCACTTTGTGTAGCAGCTGTGCAGACTATTACTGAAATAAAGGGATATTCTGTATGTTCTCTTAGGGTTCGGCCACATTGTGATTTTACTGCATGGGATATTCTGTATGTTCTCTTAGGGTTCGGCCACATTGCGATTTTACTGTCGCATTGTAGACGCAAATATACCCACATTGCGACGAGATTTGCAAAGGAACTTGAGGCATGCGCATAACTTATATGCTCATTTAGAGGTATGTCTTTATCAGGAATACATGCGCTAACTCATTTGTGCGCTCTCCAAGAAACTTCCATGCACGCTAGTGTCAAATGTCCAAATGATGTGCGCCTGCGTGTGTATCACAAAAACTTTCTACTATACTGGTTTTAGGAAAAATCGCAAATTCCTACGACTGCCGACTTGGCCAAAATTGTCGCAAATCGCAGTGTGCGCGCTTCCATTCTACCATGTGTAACTTGCGACAGTAGTGCGACTATATAGTCGTAGTCTGATCCATCCCTTAAATTTAAAATTCATCGGATTATATATAAGAAGCCTTAAATGTTTTTAAACAAGATTAACTGTTTACTGCCTAAACTTTACTCAGTAAGAGCTGAACCTGGGTACTGTACCCAAGATAAATTACGTTGGTATTTTGCAATAATGAGCATTAGCATTTCTAGCATTTAAAACAATCGTTTACTCCTCTTATCTATGATTCTTCATTATATTCAAATATAGGGTTATCCATTTTACGCTTGGGAAAATAAAGCTAAAGAAAACACATAAAATATTCAGATGGAAACAAAATGTTTTATTTAATATAAACTCGAACCCTGCCATTATACGTGAAACACAACATCATTCAAATGTCCTCCACGGGACCTCTTAACTTTTGAGGTAATTTTCAATGACTTTTTGGCACATTTCCGGGAATATCTCGGGCATAACTTCACGTATATTGGTTTTCAATTGCTCAAGATTTTGAGGATTGTTCGCGTAAACACGATTTTTTGCATAGCCCCATAAAAAGAAATCCAAAGGTGTTAGGTCGCAGGAACTTGCGGGCCAATTGACATCACTCAATCTCGAAATTACGCGTCCTGGAAATTTCTCTTGCAAAAGTGTTCGATTAGCCTGTGGCTTGTGGCTCCGTCCTGTTGGAACCACATGTTCTCCAGATCATAATCTTCAATTTCTCTCCAAAAATAATCGGTTAACATCCGTCCATAGCGGTCAGAATTGACTGTAATGGCTCTTCCTTGATCGTTTTCAAATATCACCACCAGACCATAATGCACACCAAACGGTCACTTTTTCCGGATGCAAAGGCCTTTCTGCGATCACCTGAGGATTTTGAGAGCCCCATATGCGGCAATTCTGTTTATTTAAGTAACCACTGAGCGAAAAATGAGCCTCATCACTAAAGAAAATTTTGTTCGAAAAATCGTTATCAATGGCTTGTTGTTCAATCACCCAATTCGCATACATTCTGCGTTGTGTATGGTCTTGAGGCTTAAGTTCTTGAGTGAGTTGGATTTTGTACGGATGGAGATGCAAATCCAAATGCAAAATCCGCCACAATGAGCCGTAAGACAAGCCCAAATGTTGAGCACGTCGAGAAATCGACAAATTCGGGTCTTCCTCCACACTTTGAGCAACGACAGCGATATTTTCAGCAGAACGAATGTTGCGATGATGCACAGGCCTTGCAATATCAATAACCGATCCAGTCTCTTCAAATTATTCACTGTGTTCGAAATTGTTTGCTGTGTAGGTCGATTATGTTGACCGTAATCGGCTCGTAAAGCGCTAAATGTTGATACAGCAGAATCACCATTTTTATAATAAAATTTAATAATTTTGACGCGTTCTTCGACTGTAAAACGATCCATATTTCTAAATGGCAAACCTTCAACTAAAAAAACACGCTTTGATGACATTTAATTCTGACAAATGTCAAATAGCAGGGTTGTACTTTCCCAATCACGAAATGGATAACCCTTAATACAGGGTTATCCATTTCGTGATTGGGAGGTCCTATTTTTATAAAATTATCAACAGGGATGTTCATGCCACGTCAAGAATTGATCTTTTTTTTGAGGCATGCTACGAATATTTATTTTCGGAAACGTTTAATATTAATCGCCCTGCTTATGGAAATTTCGCCGGAAAACTGATTTTGCACAACCTAGCAATTGTTATTTTTCTTTTCAATAATGAAAAATATTTAACTGGGTAATTGGTAATTTTTACGTCCTTTTCATTGACGAACATCGAGAAAAGGAAGGTTTGTCGCTACACTTCCCATCCAGTCGTCGCAATTCTCCCACCCGGTTAAAGCAAAAGACTATTATGACATCGGAAATATGCAACGGTGCCGCTAGACTGGCATTTCGGGAAGAAAAAATCGCATAAGAAATTTATATTTAGAAATTAATAATAATCGGAATCCTGGCATTAAACTTTTTATGTAATAATTTTTTTTTTGGTATTCCGTCCCAACTGCAAGAGTAGATACAACATAACTACCGCAATTGAGAAATGGAACACTTGGGGAATAAAATACGGACTTTATCTATATTAAGGTGTCAAAGTAGTATGGAGTGGCAACGAAATTATCAAAATATGAAGATGAATACAACTGATCAAATATAGTTTTTACTCAATTCAGTTCTGCGACATGGATCCTCACTTAAAGATCCGCAAACGCATCCAATGCCTTTGAACGATGGACCGTTATCGGAGCGGGGATCGGGAGGATAATCAATGATCAATAAGGTACAACTATGAGTTGTGAGGAGAATTTGATAAACCAGGAGTCTAAACAACAAAATGAGAATAAACGTGCACCTGCAAAGTATTCGTTGGAAAGTTGTACGGCGAGGGCAAGCAAGAGTCAAGGAGGGAGAGATCGTAGCGCTGCTCGGTTTCAGGAATTGGTAGTAGCGGTCAACACACCGCGACAACAGTGAATGGTGCCTGCAGGAAACTAAGGTTCGAGGGTTGGTAGCGCTGAAGCGATGGGTATTTCCTGAATAAATTTCTGTTAGTTCATAATAAACCGTCGAAAAATTTTGTGTCTTACTAGGATATTGAAAATTGTTAAACGACGATCATCTTAATAGGAAATATTATAAGAGAGCCATATTCCTATGTTTGATAATTTTTGTCTGCCACTGCACACAAGCATATGTACATATCTTGCTTCTACAGGAAATTCAGTGCTCCCACGGAATTCAAAGTTTTCATTCATGAAGAAAGCATAATCTAGGTATATTGATTTTAAAACAGGCATTCGAATTTCGGTTAAATAAAGTAGATTCAATAGATAACGACTTCAACTGTTCATAGTATTGGAAAACGTTAATTGGCTAGATATAAATCTGCAAAGCAGCGAATTAGAGTTAGCTAGTCAATTCAATGTTTGAGGAGCAAGTCCATTTCGAAATGAGTGCCTTCAATCATTTCCGCCAGCTAAAGTATTAAATATCCTTTTTGTTTTGTTCTCTAGGATTATTTAAAATTCTTTTGAGCTTGCTCCTACCATTCATAATTAACTATGCGATAGTGCCAATTAATTGAAAAACTGCCTGTAACTCGTTGCTTCCAGCCTAAAGTTTTATCAAACGCAAGGGATACTAGTAGACTGGAAAATGACAGTGCTGAAAAGTCTCTCTTGCCCGTGTAATTAAAAAGAGGGTTAATATTGCTTTTAAAAAATTTCCCCTATATATTTAATCCTTAAATCTTCATCAAAATCAATCATAACTAACATTGCACATTGTCGTAATAAAGAAGTTAGGGATATCTTTCGTAATGAAAGAAGAATGATTCATTGTAGAATGTGATTCTAGGGCTACTGCATTCGATAACTGTGCCATTATATATATATATATATATATATATATATATATATATATATATATATATATATATATATGTATATGTGTATATATATATATATATATATATATATATATATATATATATATATATATATATATGTATATCTATATATATATATACATATATATATATATATATATATATATATATATATATATATATATATATATATATATATATATATATATATATATATACTGGGCGCGTACGGTATTTGAGGACATGCATAAATGTGACTATAACTTCGCGAATTCTTTTTCCTTTTCAGACAAGAAATGGCGGACTACAAAATCACTCAAGAAATGAAGAGACATGCTGTCATCGTCGCTATATGTGCGAACCATACAGATTTAGAGATCTCTAATTTTCTTTTCTTAATTACGCCCGTTCATTCATGCATAAGGTTCGCCGTGAATTGGAAGCATCAGAAGACGATACAGAATCGGTTGCAAAACGCAAAAAGCACGAACAACATTCTGACACTGTCCGATCTGCAGAATTTTTAGAGCAAGTGCACGCGATCATAGACGAGGACCCTTCAAAATCAATGAGGGTCCTTGCGAGTGAGCTTCACGTTTCTGAGCGCCTTATTCGTAGAGTTGTCCACGAAGAACTTCGGTATAAGTCTTACGTCATGTCGGAACGAACACGGGAATGAGAGTTCTCCGATCAAAACGTCTTTTAAACAAAATCAAACACCCTGAGGCGCCTAAAATGTTATGGTTTTTTTCCGACGAAAAAAATTTTGACCAAGATCAAAAGATCAATCGCAGAAATGACAGATGGCTATGTTCAAATCCCACGGAGGTTCCTGTTGTTATGCATACAAAATTTCCAGCCACTGTTATAGTTTTAGGTGTTGTCAGCAACGAAGGACATGTTATGCCACCACACTTTTTTACTCAAGCACTTCGAGTTAACTCTGCTGCATTAATCGAGGTTTAGGAGACGGTAGTGAAACCCTGGATAGACAATGTAAGCGGAGGCAGACCATACATTTTTCAACAAGACTCTGCTCCTTCACATAAAGCAATGGCGACACAAGATTGGATGGCCGAAAATTTTCATGACCACATAACACCGAACCTATGGCCACCTAGCTCCCCAGACCTTAATCCTTTGGATTATTACGTATGGGGCGTAGTTGAGCGTGACACCAATAAGCGTCCTCATAATACCAATTCTTCGCTGAAGACTGCTATTAATGCCGTTATGGTCAATATGAACAAGGAGCATTTGATTCGGGCATGTAATCGTTTCCGGACGCGGATCGAAGAGGTTATTGCTGCTAATGGCGATTTTATTGAATAACTTTATAGCCATATATTAATTTAAAGTTGTATAAAAACTTCCTGAAATTTCATTAAATTTTGTTAAAAATACAAGCTAATTAATTTTACTCTCAAGTTGTCCTCAAATACCGTACGCACCATATATATATATATATATATATATATATATATATATATATATATATATATATATATATATATATATATATATATATATATATATATATATATATATAATATATATATATGTTTATATATATATAACATATATATATATATATATATATATATATATATATATATATATATATATATATATATATATATATATATATACATATACAATATATATATATATATATATATATATATATATATATATATATATATATATATATACAATATATATATATATATATATATATATATACAATATATATATATACAGTCTTCCACAAAAGTCTAGGTACAGTGATAAATATCATGAAAATTGTTTGATATTTTTATTTAAAAAACCTATAGTGATAAAATTTTTTTGGTATTACTTCAACTATAATCATTACACTTTAAATTCATGTAAAACAAACCGAAAATCTGTCGTATTAATATATTATTACATATGATGTGTTGGAAAGTCAATGAATGAAGTCCACAAAAGTCATGGTACACCTAACGAAAAATGATACAAATTGTAATTATAGTCTTGCATAGTTATTTGAATTATACTTTTCTTAATATTTTGTCGGATATCCTTTCATCTGAATTACTTAATTCAGTTTTTAGGCATAGAATATACCAATTTTTTAGTAAATTCGCTGCTGATTCTGGCCCACTCCTCCAATCTAACATCCTTAAGCTGTGCCTTGCTTGATATCACTCTTTTTCGGATTTTTGTCTCAAGCTCATTCCAAAGATGCTCTATAGGGTTCAAATCAGGGCTTTGAGGCGGTGTAGCAAGCATGCGAGTATTGTACAATAGCCACATTCGAACTTTATGCGCAGTGTGCTTAGGGTCATTGTCCTGTTGAAACAAGAAATCTTCTCGCATACCCAATTTGGCTGCACTTTGTTTCATGTTGTTTCGTAGAATCTCTCAATAAGAGTTCTGATCCATAGTATTTTCGATGAATGCCAGATTTCCAACTCCAGCAGCAGCCATGCAACCCCAAACCATAACACCACCGCCTCCATGTTTTACTGTTTTAATAGTGTTCTTGGGATTAAATGCTTCTCCTACTTTTCGCCAGACCCTCTTTACACCAAATATACAAAATTTAGACTCATCCGAAAATAAAACATTATCCCAAAACGTTATTGGTTTGTCAATATATGCTTTTGCAAATGTTATTCTTTTTTGTTTGTTTATGGAACTTACAAGAGGTTTTCTTCTAGGCGTACGAGATGAAAATCCAGCTTCTACGACAGCTCTACGCACAGTTTCTGCGCTAACCTCCTTCTTATCATTAATTTCAAGAACATCGCAGATTTTTCTACAGCTTAGAAATGGATCTTGTTTTACCATTCGCGAAATTTTCCTCTTGTCCTTTGCACTTAGTTTAGATGGACGACCTGTTCGGGGCACATTTTCCACTCTATTTTCTTTCTTAAATCGATTTATCACTTTTTGAATGGTTGACCGACTTCGCAACACTAGTTCAGCTATTTCAGAATATGATTTGCTCTGATTTGAATGCAGATTAATAATTATTTCACGCTCCTTAATACTCAACTCCTTTCGACTCATTTTTTAAAAATTTTATTAAATAAAAGATACACCACGAATACGGACGCGATATTAAAGACAGCGGCCTACGGTTGTTAACTCACTCTGATAATATGAACTTGGGGGATTCCCCTTTTTACAAATAACAGGGCATTTTCTGCAACTGTACCAAGACTTTTGTGGAGTAGAAAAGAGACATTGCCAACAAAAAATGATTGTCTTCAATGATCATTATTGCCGAATCCCTTTAAATTTATGAAAACTTAAATTCAACAGAACTCGTATTATTACCATTTCATAACTTTTGGTTTTCAAATAGAAATATTGATTCAGTAATACAATTTTCAGTTACCGATTCTCTGTACCTTGACTTTTGTGGAAGACTGTATATATACATATATATATGTTTTATATAAGGATAAGTAATTCATTGAATCAAACCTTTTCTACTCACTTTGATTTATACATATGTTCAAATTTTCCGTCGAATTATCTGGGCACATAATGTCCTGATACTTAAGTAATGTTGCTCTTCCAAAAACTAATTTATTCTTGCTCAATAAAATACCATATAAAATGTGCACTGCTACTCGCTTTAGCAATAAAATTCATTCATATAACGAATGTGAGTACGAGTACAAGTTTATACCCGATATAACTTACGAGTAACAATAATCAAACAGAAATCATACTTCTTGTTTATGTTATACTCTATCAATAACTTCAAAGTATCATAAAGAAAACTCGATGAAGGTTATAAAAATGTGACGCGAAATATACCCACTCTTATCCCTCCTTCCTTCGCAAAAAAATCCTTAACTTTCCTTTCTTTTTATTAAGTTCATATATGTATATTTATTTAAAAGTCTGAAAAGCATCAAAATTCATTAATCTTTTCACTTACGATGAATTTAATGCATTTCATTCCATGCATGCCATGCTTTTTTCGTTTTTGGTGGTTTGTTAATTTATCCTAATTATTTATTTTTATTTTAAATTAATGTTCATGCTTCGAAATGCAAAGGTATTGACTTCGCATAGAATTATAACTAAAACCATTGTTAAGTGTAACAAGAATTTTGGAAATATTAACGTTTTGGATTTTTAAATTTTGTTATTTCGTTGATTGAAATTTTATATGTAGATATGAATTTCTTCTGAATATTGATAACGGTAACGTTGCATAGTCATGCAAAAAATCTAGATAGAAATAGATTAAAAGTTTTGATTGAAATTTGGGCTTGTAATTTCATTATAATAATTTCCAGTAAGTTATGAATTTTGCGAACTACATCTTTTTGAAAATACGAGACAGTATTTGGTGTAAGGGAATCTATAGCTCAATTTTATAAATAATCAGTGTTTTTATATATCTTATAAATAATAACTCATGACATGTATGGTCTTGACTTGAAAATAATACAGAACTTAAAAATAATAGCGAACTTAAAAATTAAATGTGCGGTAAATTTTACTAAAATAACCATAAGCATTGTAAAATAAATATGATGAAATCAGAAACATTTTTAAAAGGCAGTAAGAATCAAGATTATAGCTTCTATAAATATGAACTTTCATCAAATCTGCCTGAGCATAGACAATATGGGTAAGTAGACTACAGTTTCATAATAGATTTTCAATAAGTGAAAAACATAATGCTTTGAGTTTTCGTCTGAGCAATAACCTACTTTTTGGATGAAGAAGCTGATGACTTACATTCAACCAACCAATAGCCGAATAGATTCGGATTCCATAAAAAAGTGAAAAGTTACCTCATTTGCTCCTCGTTTAAAACTGCAGGGCGATAAATCGGATGTAGGAACACAGATTTCAAGATAGAACGTGTTTTGAAGAATGCAAGATAAGCTTATACTAAATAGTCAATTGTTAAATATTTGGACCATCAATAAACAACGGAAAAGGTTTTTAAACAAGACAATTTTTGAAATGGATAATAAGATTAAATTAAAGATATACAAGTCAAATCATACCTTGACAAGAAGATAGAAAGTAATAAGTAGTAAAAATAAATTAAATAATAATAAAAGTGTACCAAAATAATATCCAAACGTTAATATTGGTGAGTAAATAAGAATTATAAATTGAAGTCAATATTTTTGTAATGGCGGTCGAATATGCATTTGAATGAAGGAATTAATGGTTTGACTGTTAGAAAAACTGGTTTTGTCTAAACTCAAAACGTGTTCGTTCGCCGTTTGTATGTCTGTCTGTTCCAACAGAGATCATGATTTAACAATTAAAACATTTATTTCATGAACTTGTCTGGAAGCATGTTAAAGTTAATAAATGTAAGCAGCTGAAGTTTAGAAACTAATATACCAATTTCTATAAACATAACGGTTCAGTTCCTCCAAGATGGATTCTGGAGCCAACAGATAAGGCCTTTGCTCAAGGATCCGATGCTAAAATTGAATGCAAAGCGGATGGTTTTCCTAAACCACAGGTTACCTGGAAGAAGGCTGTCGGTGAGTTCATTACAAATTAAGCTTATGTGATATTATTTTTGACCCTTTGAATTGAAAAAGGTGATACACCCCGGGAATATAAGGACTTGAAACAGAATGAGAATATTCGTGTCGAAGAAGGAACACTTTTTATCGATAACATAGCTAAAAATAATGAAGGATACTATTTATGTGAAGCTATCAACGGAATAGGTTCAGGGCTTAGCGCAGTGATCATGGTAAGTGTGCAGGCTCCACCAGAATTCACCGAGAAATTGCGAAATCAAACTGCTCGACGGGGTGAACCGTCTGTATTACATTGCGAGGCAAAAGGCGAGAAACCGATTGGAATTCTGTGGAACATGAATAACATGCGTTTGGACCCAAAAACTGACAACAGATACACGATAAGGTAAGTTCATATGTTATTAAGATCAATTTTTGTTTTTAAAACGTTTTTATTAATTCATTTTCATGATTTCTCGGGTGAAATTTTGTAATGGATTTTAGATAAACTCTCTCGATGAGATAGACTTTAAACATAACTCAGAACTGAATAACAATGCAATTATATATACACTCGTATATACATTTACTCACAAAATTGAGCATATAGGTAATAGAAATATATTTGTTTGCAATTCACAGCTTAAACATTTTTTTAAATAATAAATTCCCTTTTCAAATAATGCGTGTAAAGCAAATAAATAAAAATATTTGTTGCATCAGATTATATTAAAAAAACTAGTAAATTAACAATTCACAAAATTAAGTGTACACTTTACAAAAATATGGAAAAATAAAAACTAACAAGAACACTTATAAACTTAATATTTTGTGTGACCCCCATTTGCATCTCTAACAGCCTGTAGCCGCTTGGGAATTGATTCTACCAACTTTTTTGTATAAAAGGAAGGGATTTTTTCCCAAACTTCCCGTATCTTTGGTTTCAACTCATGTTTGACCGTAGGATCCGTACTTTTTAAGTGGTTCTTTATTTCATACCATCGATTCTCTATCGGATTGAGATCTGTATACTATGGTGGAGTTTTAATATATTTTGGGACATTGTATAAAAGCCATTTTCGAACAATGTGGGAAGTATGCTTCAGATCATTGTCCTGTTGAAAACAAAACTCTAAAGACCAATTCAGTTTTTTTGTGCTCATTGATGCAGATTCCTTTTCAGTATATCGAGTTATTTCGTTTTGTCCAAAATTAATTCAATAAGTTCCTAATTCCCAACTCCGTTTGAAGCCATAGAGCCCTACAGCATACTGCCTTCATGCTTCATTGTTGGAAAACAATTTTTCTTCTTGAGTCGGTATTTGTTCTCTCCATACTATTTGTCCATACTATTTGCTAAATAAATTTACTTTTGTTTTGTCTATGAAAATGACGCTTTCCCAAAAGCTGTGAGGCAATTCATATGGGTTTTTGCAAACTCCAAACGTTTTCTTTGATTTTCCACAGATATGAATAGTTTTTACCGAGCTGCTGTTCCGACGTAAAAACGACGAACCGTTTCTATCAAAATAGCTTTTTTAAGCGGGGCGGACCATTTCGGAACATGTTTTCGGTAGTCAATTATTTTGTTTATTCGGTATCCGCAGGTCAATTCTCATTGTTCTTTAAAAGCCACCGGGTCTTAATTTGTGGTGTAAGCAGACACGTTTCCACTCCTTTGAGCCATCTTCAGTGTCTAATGGATGTGTTCAAGGGAACGACTTTATATAGTCGTAGGGTGGGTTAAGCAGGTAGCACTAAATTAGGTCAGGGACAAATTAGCTCACGTGGAGGGATATTGAGTTTTTGGTTTTTTGATTGTTCAATTTCCGTTTGTTCTGTTTCAGCTTCTTTTTGTTTTCGTCTGAGAGTGTGGTCTAGTTTTGAAAAAACTGCGTCGGAATTTGTAGCAAGTTGTTCGTTGATATTGTTACCGTAACGGTAAAACTATAAACAAGCGAAAACGAGGGAACCTCAAAGAACAGTTCTGGCAGAAGAAGAAAGAAAATTCTGCCACAACTTGATGAACGGCTCATTGCTCGCAAGGTAAAGGCAAATCCTAAAACAAATTTTTGTTTTTCTTTAAAAGCCGTCGAGGCTTGCTTTGTTGTGTGAGCAATGCATTTCAACTCCTTTAAGTAATCTTCAGTGGCTCAAGGATGTGCCGAAGGGAATGACATGGACTTTATCTAGTCGTAGGATGGATTTTTTTGATTGTTAGATGTCCGTTTGTTCTGTAACAAGTTGTTCGTTGATAATACGATACGGTATTCGATCTGTCTTAACTAATTCTATACAAAAAGGGACCATAACTATCGAAATGTCTATGTTAGTTACGATGTTTGTTGGGCACACCTATCATTCGGGCCATCTGAAAATTGGTACATTTTCCGAATTAATTAAATGTTAAGTTTTTTTACAACTTTGTAAGTCCTTTTGTTTTTCGTTACGAAGATGAATGTGTTTATTTTGAAAACCAACTTAATTTTTGAGGGATATTAAAGGAAAATATGTAAATTCAGTTTGTTTTAAAAAGGAACTACTCACACCTATTATTTTGTCCGCCCGTATGTTTATATATATATATATATATATATATATATATATATATATATATATATATATATATATATGTATACGATATATATATATATTATATATATACATATATATCTATTATATATATACATATATATCTATTACATATATAGATATATATATATATATATATATATATATATATATATATATATATATATATATATATGCAAAAATTTTTTCCGCTTATAGGTGTAAGAAAGCACCTTACATAAAGAAATGTAAAAGAAAATGTAAATAAACGAATAAAATGCTCATACTTGTATTTAAAAAAAATATATTCGTGTACAGTATATTATCATTTAAAAATACAAAAACCTTATTTAAAAAAAATCAAATATTTTTGATTGCTTTAAAAAACAAAAACCTTTTTTAGGTTTTCAATGGCCGCGAAGGCACTAGCGTAAGATTTGATTGGACCAAGGTCTTCATTTTCCTCTTCGACATTGTCATCCGTTACTATATCTAAAGTGTCATCTACTTCTGTACCCGCTATATCATTTTCATTTGCTTCCTCTTCTATTGATAAAGTGTGATCCAAATTTATAAAGTCTTCATCCAGTTGATCAGATGTTTCAATTACATTAAAGTTCCACCAAAACTCTGCTAGGGTTGCAAATGGGAGATCATCTTCTGCATCATATTCCATCAGGTCAACTTTTTGAACTACAGATTTTTTTAAAACCTGCTTTGGGGAAGCATTTTGGTACAGTATCCCGAGTTACTTTGTCCCATGCCTTTTTAATAGAGTTAATGGATTTTAAAGAAAGTTGTGAGGCGGAAGAAACGTTATCAATTTTTGAACGAACATGTTTCAAAATTAAACCACGATAGAGGAACTTGAATTTCTGAATAATTCCCTGGTCCATGGGCTGATAAACAGATGTAATGTTAGGAGGTAAACATATTATTGTAATGTTTGCCAAATTCAGATCTGTAGGAAAAGGCAAAATTTTACGTTTTTGAAGTCCCATCCCCCTGCCCCTCTCTTGAAGCCAATCTATCATTATAGCCCTTGTCATCCCCGACTTCTTATTAAAAGTCCTCGTAGCAGGCGTTAATAGTTATAACTGCAACATTTTTTATTGCTCGTGGTCGAGCAGTTTTCCCAATAACCAAAAGCTTTCTTTTTCTCCTATCATATTTGTCACAATATGTTATGGCTAATCTTTCTTTTCTCATTATTCCACCTACGCAATTTTCAGCTTTAAAAGTTAATGTTTTGTCTGTCAAAGCTCTAAAATTAGTCCACTTTCATCTGCGTCGAAGATATCTCATTACCAGAGATACACTTGAAACTTATGTTATTCCTTTTTCTCCATTTTTATAGCCATCCATCCGATGCTCTATACTTTTCATATCCGAAGACTTAAGCTACTTCTTAGGCCTTTGTTTTTATTAACGGCCCTGAACGAACATGCTGGGTTCTGGCTCGAGCAAACCACTCGAAACAAATCTTGTCAATCTGTGCTCCATCATCATTTGATTTTTGTTTTGTTTTTTGATCTAAATTATCGCTTGATTGCCATTTTCTATGTATATATTAAGTAGTCCGTTCCTTTCTTTTTCCATAGTAAAAAATTATATTCGGATGTATTTCATTAAGTTTGACTTGTTTATTTTCTTGTAAGTCAAGAATGATGAGACTATTGTCCATATACCGTCTGCGGATATTAAATATATATATATATATATATATATATATATATATATATATATATATATATATATATATATATATATATATATATATATATATATATATATATATATATATATACAGTCTCCCACAAAAGTCAAGGTACAGTGATAAATATCATGAAAATTGTTTGATATTTTTATTTAAAAAACCTATAGTGATAAAATTTTTTTGGTATTACTTCAACTATAATCATTACACTTTAAATTCATATAAAACAAAACGAAAACTCTGTCGTATTAATATATTATTACATATGATGTGTTGGAAAGTCAATGAATGAAGTCCACAAAAGTCATGGTACACCCAAAGAAAAATGATACAAATTGTAATTATAGTCTTGCAAAGTTATTTGAATTATACTTTTCTTAATATTTTGTCGGATATCCTTTCATCTGAATTACTGACTTCAGTCTTTTAGGCATAGAATATACCAATTTTTTAGTAAATTCGCTGCTGATTCTGGTCCACTCCTCCAATATAACATCCTTAAGCTGCGCCTTGGTTGATATCACTCTTTTTCGGATTTTTGTCTCAAGCTCATTCCAAAGATGCTCTATAGGGTTCAAATCAGGGCTTTGAGGCAGTGTAGCAAGCATGCGAGTATTGTACAATAGCCACATTCGAACTTTATGCGCAGTGTGCTTAGGGTCATTGTCCTGTTGAAACAAGAAATCTTCTCGCATACCTAATTTGGCTGCACTTTGTTTCATGTTGTTTCGTAGAATCTCTAAATAAGAGTTCTGATCCATAGTATTTTCGATGAATATCAGATTTCCAACTCCAGCAGCAGCCATGCAACCCCAAACCATAACACCACCGCCTCCATGTTTTACTGTTTTAATAGTGTTCTTGGGATTAAATGCTTCTCCTACTTTTCGCCAGACCCTCTTATGCCCATTTACACCAAATATACAAAATTTAGACTCATCCGAAAGTAAAACATTATCCCAAAACGTTATTGGTTTGTCAATATATGCTTTTGCAAATGTTATTCTTTTTTGTTTGTTTATGGAACTTACAAGAGGTTTTCTTCTAGGCGTACGAGATGAAAATCCAGCTTCTACGACAGCTCTACGCACAGTTTCTGCGCTAACCTCCTTCTTATCATTAATTCCAAGAACATCGCAGATTTTTCTACAGCTTAGAAATGGATCTTGTTTTACCATTCGCGAAATTTTTCTCTCGTCCTTTGCACTAAGTTTAGATGGACGACCTGTTCGGGGCACATTTTCCACTCTATTTTCCTTCTTAAATCGATTTATCACTTTTTGAATGGTTGACCGACTTCGCAACACTAGTTCAGCTATTTCAGAATATGATTTGCTCTGATTTGAATGCAGATTAATAATTATTTCACGCTTCTTAATACTCAACTCCTTTCGACTCATTTTTTAAAAATTTTATTAAATAAAAGATACACCACGAATACGGACGCGATATTAAAGACAGCGGCCTACGGTTGTTAACTCACTCTGATAATATGAACTTGGGGGATTCCCCTTTTTACAAATAACAGGGCATTTTCTGCAACTGTACCAAGACTTTTGTGGAGTAGAAAAGAGACATTGCCAACAAAAAATTATTGTCTTCAATGATCATTATTGCCGAATCCCTTTAAATTTATGAAAACTTAAATTCAACAGAACTCGTATTATTACCATTTCATAACTTTTGGTTTTCAAATAAAAATATTGATTCAGTAATACAATTTTCAGTTACCGATTCTCTGTACCTTGACTTTTGTGGAAGACTGTATTTATGTATCTATATATGGTATATATACAAACAAGTGTCTATATATATATATGTTATATATATATATATATATATATATATATATATATATATATATATATATATATATATATATTGTATGTATACATACAAGTATATATATACTCGTATATATATATATATATATATATATATATATATATATATATATATATATATATACTTGTATATATATATATATATATATATATATATATATATATATGTTATATATATATATATATATATATATATATATATATATATATATATATATATATGTTATATATATATTTATCGGTAACTTTTGTTTGACGAATGCACCCTTGCTTAGCCTCCATCGCACGCTGCGGTAACGTTCTTAGAATGGTCAAACTCTCCAATTCAACTTTATTTTTCTCTGCCCATTGTATGCAGGTTCTGAAGTTATTGATGGCGTCTTCATGTTTAACTTTTGGTTCATCGTTGTCAACTTCTTCGACGGAGGAACTGTCGTCACTGTCAATGGGTAAATTGTTTCCATCTCCAACGAGCCATTCATTAATTTCCGATTGTGATGGTTGATTATTTTCATTGACTTTTTGTAGTAAAACTCGGATTTCTGTTAGTTCCTGTGCATCTTCATTGTCTGACAACCATTTCTCCTTGAGAATTGATAACAAGATGTTATCATCTGGATCCTCTTCAGCATTTGAATGGTTTCCCATATTAACCGAGTTGCTATCTACTGAATAGCTAAAAATATTTTTCCAACATTTTGCTACTGCATCAGGCGACAACATATCCCAAGAATTCGCAAGCAAGAACACAGCATCTTTAATGGTGAGATTTTTAACGACTTTCAAGATGTCATTTTCTTCCAAAGATAAAACGTGTACCAGGAGGCTTTTCCGATAATGCAATTTCGTTAAACGTACTGCGTTTTGGTCCATTGGTTGGATAAGCGCCGTGCAATTTGGTGGAAGAAACAATGTCATAATTTTACCATCATCACTTTTTAGCTGCGTTTCCGATGCGTGGCATGGAGCATTGTCGACTAATAAAATTGCTTTCCCATTAAGGTTGTTCTCTGCTTGAAATTGCCGTACTTGTTTGACAAACGACTCGTGAAACCATTTTAAGAAAAGAGTTGAAGTCATCGATGCATTTTTCGTTGAGTAGTATTCAACTGGAAGGTCGGTGCAGTTTTTAAATGCTCTAGGATTTTTTGCTTTTCCAATGACCATCATTTTCAGCTTATGTGTGTCATTTCAATTCGTACAGGCTAGGAAAGTCACTCTCTCTTTTGAGGTTTTTCTCCCTGGAGCGGCTCTTTCCGTAGCAGACACCAAAGTTCGTTCAGGAAGTAATTTCCAGAATAATGCAGATTCATCCGCATTATATATTTGAGACGGCAATATATTCAGCTCATTAACTTTTTCAGAGAATTTTCGTAGAAAGAGTTGCACACTAGATGAATCGTTAGACAGCTTCTCTCCGACTACTTTGAGGTGACGAAGACCACGTCTTTTTTTAAATCTATTGACCCATCCTTTGCTCGCAGTAAGTGATTTATTCTTATAACATTTGGCATGAATTTGAGCAGCCTTTGCTCGCAAAATGTCCGTTTTTACAGTTGCATGCCTTTCTCGCTGCAGCAGAAACCATTTCTGGATATTCCGGTTCCCGCAAGACTTTCCTTCCCTTTGGAGTTACGACGCAATTTGCGATGAAGCTAGAAAAGCAGCATTTAAAATTACCAATGCACATTTATAAACGGAAAAATACCTTTTTATTTTTTCTTTATATCCGAAATTGTTGATGTACCGACACCATATTTTTCTGCTAGTACTTTTCCGCTAGCGCCATTGTTCAGTTGCGTTAAAAATTTTTCTTTTTCTACGAGAGAACGTTGTATGCGACCTTTTTGGGTGTCATTTCAATCTGAAACTGACTCAAAACTTTCCTTCTTTTGCTTTTCATACTTATAGGGGATTCCCCATTCTA
Organism: Odontomyia ornata; assembly: GCA_963969285.1. Taxonomy (NCBI): domain Eukaryota; kingdom Metazoa; phylum Arthropoda; class Insecta; order Diptera; family Stratiomyidae; genus Odontomyia; species Odontomyia ornata. The sequence goes on along the minus strand of OZ017742.1, from coordinate 195,401,104 downwards.
CAATAGTGAAATAAAGCGTACGCAGAAATAGTCAATATAAGGTGTATGAGCGAATCATATAAAGTGTGTAAGCGAATATTCGGGAGTTCCCCGTGCTACAGACACGCACATGGCAAAAATGTGTTACGTCCATAGTTCAATATAGTGACCATTATGGTATTTCACTTACATATATGTATGTACATAGGCCAGCGTACATATAAATAGGACCTATAAAGTCTTTAAACAAATATAAAAAAGTGTGTAAGTGAATACAGCACAATTTCACTGTGTTATTAATCATTGCGCTATATGACACGCGATCCGGATTAGCGAAACTGTGATCAGTCCGGATTACAAGGGACATAATGGAAATAATCAATTTTTCCACTCAATCCGGATTACAGAAGGATCCGGACCAGGCCATATGCGGATTAGCGAGACTCTACTGTATATATATATATATATATATATATATATATATATATATATATATATATATATATATATATATATATATTATATATATATATGTACATATATATCTCCCTAATTCTGGAAATGCAAGCGATATTCTTTTGCCGTTGCTTACTTCTCCTTCTTCGTAGCACTACAGCCCCTTTCGGGCCTTCACTTCCTGCAAATAGCGCCTGCAACTGTCTCGGTCCATTGACCACGTCCTCCAATTTCTAAATCCGAGCGGCGATGAACTGTCAGTCGACCGAGCCAGACCATGGTTTCCTCCCTTCCTTGCTTATACCTATCCCTTTAAGTTCGGTCTTCCTTGATCGTCAAAAGTATGGGATGTTGTTGAAACGAATGTCGGGTACATTGAACTGCGTTGACATTCCAGATGGCAATGGTGACGTATGTGCGGTTTTGGTTGGTGACGCAAGTCGCTGTGGAGACTTTTGAGGTTTGCTGGGAGTATAAATTTTTATAATTTTATTATTTCGAAGAAATTTCCTTAAGCAACCTAGCATAATTGACGCGAGTAAAAAGGGGATTCCAAAAAGGCCATAACTTGTGATAGCTTCTTTGTTCTATTGACGTATATTTCTGGTATATACATTTTCTCGATGCCTTGTACTTTCAGGATTTCAGGTGATGTTTGTAATTTAGCTGGTAAGATGCCGATGGAAAATGCCTCCTGCTCGATGAATGTCTGCCCATTGATATTGTTCGTAGTATTAGAGTCCTTTATCAAGTACGTCCCATTCAGCTTATGTAGGGAGTCATTGATGGTTATGTTTCCACAAAAATCGTTCAAAAGAAAGATGCCGGGAGAGATATTGTCGATGTTTTGGATTTTATTATCGCTTATGATGTTGCATTTTGCTTTAAAACTGTTTAACAACTATAATATGCATGTATTGTGGCTTATATCTAAGATGTCTTAATTTTAAAAAATTGAACAATAATTAAAAGATTTACATTGGTTTATTATTCCAAATAATTTTTCATCTCTTCTCAAAATTTTATCCAATTCAATTTCATTTATACATTTCGTTATCTTAATGGTTTTATCAAAAGCATTTCATGTTTCTTTATTTACTATTGGTGTGCTCACTATATATAGTATTGAGGTGCCATCCGTTATGACTTTAATATTGGCAATATTTAAAGCTTCTTCGATAGAAGAATAGACAATATTATCTTTATTAATGAGGTCTGTAGCCACTTATATTTCCTGTTTAGACAATATTAATGAATTTATGATGCCAACTTTGGTCCTGTGAATTACAAAATTAATATTGCTTACTTCTTCTTTAATCAATTTATTTTGAATTGCCTTTCATGTAAGATATTATTTATTCCATGATCTCTTTTAACAGGTTCTAATACTTCATTGTATAATTCATTTATAATAACTTGCTTGCTTGCGTTTCTTAGTTAATAGTTTCCGTTATAGTAATAAAATACTCGTGGTCCGGATTGCATGCTAACCATTTCCAGGCAATTTCAATAAAATTTAAGGATCTTTTAACCTTTTTTGGTTTAAGATTATGTATAAGGGACTATTTGATTTGTTTCGTGTGGCAAATCTTCTACAAGTTGATTGAGCTTTGCGATAAAAATTTTTCATATAGTTCCAAGTTAATTTTGTGTATAAGTTTGAAGTTCCCGTTTTGTATTCTTGTCTGTCTCAACTGCAAGGTCACGATTTGAGGGTTCGTGAAGTCGGGGATTTGCACTTTAGCCTGGGCAAATATCAGTGTCAACCTGAAAAATTAATTGTGTATTTTCTTTGAGCTTTTCTTCTCTATAACGTGAGGTTAGTTTTGAACCTTTACGCTTGTTTTGTCTAACAGAGATTGTTTGTCCTATATCATGGTTCTTGGTTGGCTGCCTATCCTTACTATGAAATTTGAGGTCTTTTTCTTACTTTATGTTAAGCTTTTCGATATTATCTATTCGTATGTTTTTATGGTTCGCATTGAGGAAATGGCAAAAAAAAATCTACGGGTTTTCTCCCTGTTACAGAGTGTATGGAATGATTAAACTCTTTCACAGCTTTTTCCAAAAGCAAATCGAATTTACATGATGGATCCTCTCTTTTCAAACACCGCATTGTTTGTATAAGCGTTGAATGCCATCGTTCAACCTGTCCGTTTACCTCACTTTTATACGGTGGGGCTCAGAAGGTCTGGAGCTCGTCTTCCATCATTGGCATTAAGGTGGGTAACCTTAGGCTCCTTCATTATAGTTCCCAATTAGAAAATGAGCTGATTACGAAATGTGTTCAAGGGTGTTTCTACCATTTGGAGAGATCATGTGAGGAACTTTCGGCACTATGTTGTGAAGGGGTCATCGAATTGATTTTAGAAGTATTAGGTGGCCTTGGAAGGGAGTCAGCGACAACATTGGCTTTGCCTGACTTATATTTAAGCTCATAACTATACTTCTCGAGAGTAGCCTTCCACCGGTTTACTTTGGAGTTTGTATTTTTGCTGCTTAGAGCATATGTTAATGGTTGATGGTCCGCGAACATTTTGACATTTCTGGAACCGTACAGGTAATTTCTTAATGGGTTAAGAGCCCATATAATAGCCAGCATTCCTTTTTCGTTGGCTGCGTAATTTTCTTCAGTTTAGCTCAAAGTGCGAGACAAGGAGGATATCGGTTTGTCTTCTTGAGATAGAACCGTGCCAGTGACAAATTGGATGCGTCCGTTGTAAGTTCAAAGGGCTTAGAAAAATCGGGGTAGGACAGTACTACTTCCTTTGAAGAGAAACTTTCTTAACTTGTCGAAGGCTTATATAACTTCTCTGTTCAGAACAACAGGCTTATTTTGAATATATTTTTGGACACATGTCCATCTTCACCTCTTAAAAGGGATGTCAGGGGCTTTGCAAGTCGAGCGTAATCGCAAATAAACCGCCTATAATAGCCTGACATTCCAAAAAACGATCCATCGATTCCAAGATATCTATTTCAGCCCCGGAAATGCTCATAGTTTCGGTAGATTTTGTGGGTGCTGTGAGAAGTTTCTAGAAATGCTGAAAGTTTACCAACCAGATGTTATCGAAACTTTCTTGATGCGCATAGCAGAGATCCGTTCATCAGCTGCCTTGAAGTCGGTGAGAATTTTCGTTAACTTATTCTCCACCATAAATGCCACTCCATATTTATGGATGCCTGCTGAATGAGACAGCAATGCTTGCAGTTCATGTTCCAAAAGAGTAGTCCGTTTTACGATGCGAGTGTCGTTGCCGTTTATCTGAGCCAATCCGAGGCTGATTTACTGGTTTCATAACAATTGAATACCAAATGAAGCATTATCAGCGCTTCGACTCAGTCGATTTTCGGTCCGCGGATGGTATTTTATTTTCCACTTACCCCACTTACATCCGGTAAGGGCGTTCCTCTATCTGTCCGCGTCCTTCGAGGGCTGTGCGGACACTTGAGCGATAGCAGCGCAATTGTTGGGGAGGTGTAGAGCCTACAACCAATTCAGTTGGCAAAAATGACACCGTAAAGGATAAGAAAATTTTTACCAGGATGCGATAAGGAGTCTTCGTTAAGACGCGAGAACTGTAGCCGGCCCAACAAATAACTTGTTTGAATTTTGTTATGTTAATATTCGTTAATAAATATATGGTGTTAAAAAGCATTATCTTACTACATTCCCGTAGTGGTGACCCCAATCGCGCAAAAAATGGAACAGTGAATGAAATAAACAAGCGTGACACTTAAAAGTGCATAGCGACGCCTAATATGCGGAGTGACGTCATTTTGAATTTCTTTTCAAAACTATTTATTTAACTTTAGTATTGTTTTCACCTTCCGAAACACCGAGACGGGCAACAACAGTCCCATGTGCTCCGAAATTCATATTCATTCCATGAATAAAGTTACAATCCCACCGTTCATAAAAGCTAATCCGAATTTATGGTTTTTTCAACTGGAAATGGCGTTCGATATATCTCATATTGTGTCGGACAAAGCGAAATTTCGGTATATAATAGTGAATTAAGATTCATCAGTTTTGCGAGCAGTTTCGGATATTGCTATTCATACGGCCGAACACGGAAAATATGACGCGATGAAAAAGCGAATTTTGGAGTCATTGGCGGATTCGAGTGAAGCGAAATTGCGTCGCGTGTTGCATTATGTGGACATTGGGGATGAGAAACCATCTCTCTTATAAAAATTTCGGAATTTGGCCGATGATTAAATAAACGACGCCATTTTAAAGACAATGTTCCTCGAGCAAATGCCAAATTATGTGCGTGGGGTCCTAGTAGGCACCGAAGTAATGGAGTTGCCAAATTAGTGGCGCAGGCCGATATAATAATGGGAATCCATCGATAGCGGCTACATCAACGAATGGCGTAAATAAAAAAGCGAATTTGTAAATGAAAACATTGTAGGAAGACAACGGGAGGTTGTTCCAGAAATTCAGAGGACGTCCGCAGTCAAGATCCCTATTAAGGTCTTCATTGCGAAATAAAAATGGAGAAAAAGGCGGTATGTGTTTTTACCATTCTAGATTTGGTGAGCGTGAAAGAAAATGTCGCGAGCCTTGCAAAAGATCGAAACTGCAAAAATACTACAATAATTTCAGCGGCATGTGAATTGGCAGACGCATGTCGGAATGAAAAAAAAACTAGCCGTATTTCAATTTATGATCGTCTTCGTGCAAGAGGCAATTTTCCGCCGACTTAAAACTATACGACTCGCACGGCTCAATCATCAACTCATACGGCATGACAGTGGAATAACGACATGGGTTTTTGCTGTAGCGGAGGTCACACAGGCGATCCTGGGAGTCGACTTCTTGTATCATCATGGCCTGGTAGTTGACTTAAAAGCCAGAAAGTTAGTCGACAAAAAATACATATCTACGCGCTTTCACGTCAGTAGCTGCAGTGAAAGTGATATTAATCCATACGTACAACTTAATTAACGAATCTCATAAACGGTTGGCGGAGTTAAGACCAAATAACGCGATTTAGCCTTCGTAAAGCTATGCCAGATACCTTCAGTATCATATTTTTGCGAAAGGTGCGCCTATCTGGAGAGAAGTATAAAGCAACAAAGGAATGTCAGGGATGGCTAGAGTGGAATATTTTCCGCGGATAATTAAAAGAAGTCATAAAATTCTGACTTAAAAAGATTTATTTAGCTCTATTTATTATTCGTGTGGTTTGTAGCTCGGTTAACAATCGACTGCCTTCCGGGTTTTACCAAATCGCCAATAATTCGATGTCCTAAGAACGACGCTTCTTTCGCAAGGAAGACACATTTCCGCAGTCGAAGAGTCATTCCAGCTCTTCGGACTAACTGGATGAATGAACACAGACATTGTAGTCCTTCGACCACGAAGCGGCTCGGAACGATGACTTCATCAACATACGGCATGGCTTCTCCGGGTTTCATCCTCTGGATTGACGGTGATAGAGCTTTCTGGAACATCGTAGGCGCGTTCACCAGCCCGAACGACATAACATTGAATTCGAACAGACCCTCGTGAGTCACAAATGCGGTGAATTTTCTGGATGCTTCGTCGAGCGGTATCTGGTAATACCCATCCATCAGATCTAGCGTCGTGAAGTATTCGTTCCCAGAGATCAAAGCTAGTTGTTGGTTCACCGAATGCATCGGGAATGGTTGTTAAGTTGTTATCGCATTCAATGATTGATAATCGACGCACAGTCGATCTTCCCCATTAGCCCTCTTCACTAAAACTACTGGTGAAGAGTAATCGGATTCACTTTGACAAATGATGTTATTCTGAAGGACTTCATTTGTGGTTCGGCAGACAGTTTATCGTTTTGCACCTTATATGGCCTCGGATTTACACTCACATTCGGTTTAACGTCGATCTTCATCTCGATGTGCCGACATCGTCCTAACTTTGAAATATCATCGGCGTACACTGGGCTTCGATCGTCCTCTGTGACTTCGGTTCCCAGTTTCACTTTATCCGAATCTATTTTTAACGCACGACATGTCCCAGACTGTAGAATCACTTGACTAAGCTCAGTGCACAAGATGTCGCTGCCTAGCAGTAAGGGTGTTGGTATGAGATCGTCATTCACAATTCACAGTTCGGCGCGTTGTTGATGATCATCCATGACCAGGTTTACGTGTGCGCTATTGTCACTCTCGAATCTTCCCCCGGAAAATCCCTTCAATATTACCTTTCTTCTCTTACTTACACGAGAAGTAAGTTGAGCATCGCTATGACGGATTAACGATCGATCGCTTCCTGGGTCTATAAATGCCGTAAGTTGATGTCCGTTCGCCGTTACTTGTTTATGACAGCCACCCGATTTCGGGGTTGTTGTTATTCGTCGAACGTTTCCTTGTGGCGGTCTTTGTTTCTCGGGACATTTGTCAGTCGAATGGGTTATACGTTTGCATGCTGTGCACCGCTCCTTACGTTGTGGTTGTGTACAATTTATGGCGCTTTGGTTGTGTTAGTGGCGTTCTCTCGATTTCTGTTCCCGGTCTCACGTCATTTGTATTTTGGTTGGTATACATTCGAGAAGGTATACATTCGAGAAGGATGGCGATAAGTAATTCGTTGATTATTCGGAAATCCATACATGAAATTGCTGTTTGTAGTGCGGCGTGTCGGAGATTTGTTTTCTTTAGCGTGCCGTAGTCGGTTCGCTTACATATCACCGACGAGCGATCGCACCCATACGATGAATAAAAATCTTCTATTGTTTCTCCGGCGGCTCTCCATGTAGACAATGATTTTGCGTGCACATTACTCGCATTAATATCGTTCGGAAAGTCTCTCACTAAGTCGGATGCAAGAGATTTTCATGATGTACGAGTATTGCAGGCATAATACATGTTGCCCTCCTTGCTAGAGAGTGCCGCGCTATTAACCTGCGTTGAAACGAAGATGCGAGGGAGATGGTTGTCCGTGCTGAGAGATAGCGCTCACACAACGATTGGCAGCTGTCTTGGGTGAATTGCACGAAGGGAAGGTGGACTGTGCGCCTCATCCTGGATGTGAGACCGTGACTAAATCGAAGACATGGTGAGACTCACTTCTATCTGATGCAGCTTTTGAGCGGGCACGGATGTTTCCAGTCTTACCTGCAGAAGATTGGTACGGCACGGTCCCTCGATTGTCGGTTTTGCCCAGAAGAGGAGGATAATGCCTGCCACACATTTTTTGCGTGTATAAAATGGAACAGGCTGCGATGGGACCTCTACAGGGAAACGGGAGAGCTCACCCCAGATAATAAAGTCGCGGTGATGCTCGAATCGGTTGAAAAATGTAACCATGTGGCATATTATGTTCGGGTAATCCTAAAAGATGGAAGGGGCTCACAGCAGCTGGAGGCGTTGGGGCTGGGGGATCGCTTGTCTGGCACTTCCGTTAGAAGAGGGATCCTCCCGCTGGCCCGAAGTAATGTGTCAAACGGTCCCAGGCTAGGTTCTCAGGTTGACAGGGGAGGTGTTTAGTGGGTAGCCCAGTCGCTTTCTCGTGAGCATGGAAGTCCCACACTCTGTGCGTAAACAGCATTCATTCCCAACTGCAAAAAAAAACAAAAACTATCCCTACAGGAAAGAAGTCAGAAAGTGCTGTCGACATAATCCCAGGCTGAGCCTGGTATGCCAGTAACTTCTGATGGGGGAACAAAACCTGGAGAGGTAAGGGAAGAAGAAAGGATGAAAATGTCACAAAGAAGAGGAACGGTCTCCTGAAACTCCAGGAACACCAGCAAGATTTATATTATCAGGGTTTTCGACTTTCGCAGCAGAACAGGTGGTGCGAAAATTGTCGGATGTCTTTAAATGGGGAGTGAGGTTCTCTTGCAGCCGCTCTGGGTCTGTCAATGCTTTCCTAGAACGAGTGGAAAAGCTGGGAGTGGTAAAAGGAGTCAACAAATCTCAGTTGTTTAGAATGGCTGTTTAACCAGTGTTTTTCAGTACTTCTCAACCTGGAGAGCGCGGCGAGAAAGACGAGGTTGTCATCCAAGTTGAATGCTTATTGGGGCATGTAGATGCGATTTACGAATTGTCTTGACGTTAGCGACAATTCAGATGAAGGGTCGAATATCGGGAACATTTCGCTTATTTCTCAAACGGTGAGCACACGTCCGATATACTGCGAGGTCGATGTCACATGTGTTTGTTGTTCCATGGCGGCAGATTGTGGGACTGATACGATGTTGGGTGGTATCGTTACGGTCGATGGATATGCCGGTACGATGGTTCGCGTATCGAAGGCGGAAAATTACAATATCGGGCAAAACTCGGTGGCGTGCTGGCGTTTGACGTGGTCGGCAGTGCGGTGGATTGCATTTCGGTGGCCAGTGGGTGCGGTGTCGGAATATGACTCTGTAGCATCGTTCCGTTCAAAGTGTCAGGCGGTGTGGTGGTTCGGATGCCGGCTGCAAGCGTTTGCAAGACTAACACAAGATTTGATGGTATCGTAGCGTTCGATGCGATTGGCGGTACCGAGTTTGGTGGATTCATTTGCGAGAGCACACTGCTGTTCGGTGGTATAGTCGATGTTGCAGCGGTATGTGTATCGGCATTTGTTCGTTCGGCGGTAAAAATTTTCACGATAGCAGCAATGGCGGCGATGTCTCTCTCAACTTGTCGATTTCGTCACGCACAACGGCTGTTGATGCCGGCGATTCGTTTGGAGAGGCGTCCACTTCAATTTCGTCGGAGCCCAATTCCTCACAGACTCGATTGAACAGTTTCGATTTAGTTTCCGCCATTGATCGATTTGTCTTTTGTAGGATAGTGCGCAACTGTCGTGGTTAGTGTTTCCACCTTCACTCTCGGCATTTTACACTATTCACTTTCTCGTTGCCACGATTTTATTATTGCTATCCCACTTCTGAAGTTGTCAAGGATGGCTAGAGTGGAATATTTTCCGCGGATAATTAAAAGAAGTCGTAAAATGCAGACTTATAAAGATTTATTTAGCTCTATTTATTATTCGTGTGGTTCGTAGCTCGATTAACAATCGACTGCCTCGAGTTCGTCTTCTTCCACCTCGTTCTCTCATATCCCTCTGTCTGCTGGTCTAAGTGTGCGTCGACAGGAAGAATTCAATTTTCTGCTGGAAAAAGACATCTGCCAACCATTTGATAGTAAATGGCCCTCGCCGTTGCATCTAGCTCGGAAGAAAACTGGCGAATGGCGACGGGGACCAATGGCGAATTCGATACAACCACAAGCTGTTTGGAATTTGATGGGCCGGAGGTCTCAACGGTTGTAAGACTGCAGACGCTGCAATGCGCTGGCCACGTTAATCGTATGGCGGAACAACATATACCCAAAAAGGTATTCGTCGGGAGCACTGAAGGAAACGCTGGTCTGACTTTGTCGACGAAGACAGATTATCACTGTTCGGATTTCGAAATTGGAGGACGTAATCAATGGACCGAGACAATTAGAGGCGCTATTTGCAGAAATCGAAGGCCCTAGAGAGGCTGTAGTGCTGAAAAGAAGAAGAAGAGTTACGTGGGGGAGGATATTGTGGCGGCACTTGAGCGATAGCAGCGCATTTGTTGGCGAGTTGCAGCGACTTCAAAAAATTCAGTTAGTAAAACTGGCACCGGAAAAGGATAAGAAAATCTTCACCAGGACGCAATGAGGAGTCTTTATTAGGTAGCGAATACTGTAGCCGTCGCGACAAATAACTTGATTGAATTTTTTTATGTTAATAATCGTAAATAAATATATGGCCTTATCTTACTACTTTCCCATAGGGCCAAAGACCCGCACGTATATATTTCATTAAAACCTTTTTTTTTTAAATTATTTTTACTATAGTTAATCTAGAAATAATAAGCAGTTCCATTAAATGAGTAATAAAAGAATGCCCATTATTGTTCGAAACTGTCATCACTTTCTGCTGGGAAATATCGTCATTTTCTTCCTCGGATTTTTTTCCTTCTTCTGAATAGAAATTTCAATAAGAGCATTTTCTTCATTTTTATTTGTAGAATAAATAAAAATGCTAATTGCAAATGGAAGTATTTAATGTCACAATTTATGAAAAAAATTCTGAACGTAGATACCAGCAGTACAATCTTCGTTGTAAACTGTTATCCAGTCTGACATCGATGGTAATTGTTCACCTTCGAACCATTTGAAGGTCAATCGCTAGTTTTCTTCTTTCCATCCGTAGTCAATTCGTGAAAGGAGTGATGGTATTTCACTATGAGCATGAGTCCGTAATTCCGCTATGATCTTGGCCCTTAAACAATGTTGATACTCCTATAATTTTGATGAGCACGGTGGTAGCATGGAGCCTTCAGAATTGCAGTCCAATTTTAGAAGTTCATCGGTTATGCTTACCATAGTTCTTCATGAACGTTGGAACATTTATTGAATTGACATCATTAATTCTTCGATAGCCGAAATACAAAATCTTGTATTATATGAAATCTTTTTCTTAAATCATTTGGAGCCATTGAAGCGATTTCAATTAATACTTGGATGTATCTTGGAGATTGTTGTAGTATTTTTAACAGCTTAGTCTTTCCTCTCTCGTAAAAAGATGGATTATAGCCCCAGCCAGTACACGCAAGATAACAAACTTTTGGCGCATACTGCATATGAATTAGCACAAACCTGAAATACGATTTGCTTTCAGCCTTTTGATGTTCGAAATATGTAAAATCCGTATCTAAAATTCTGAAAATCTTGCCCTATATTACTTCATATTTGTAACACTGTTCATAATTAATATACAGTGTTCTACTGGTTAAAAATGGTGCCATTTAATTTTTCTGCCAACCATCAATCAAGAATTTTACGAATGCTTCTTTGAAATATACATTTTTTCAATTCTTTTGCGAAATTAGATGGTCGTTCTTGATTTGGTCCTGTAATTTGAAAGAAGTTTCCTCGCACCCTACCTCGCAATATGTGCTCATTATCCTTGATTGAAGGATATATATATATGTTTGAATAAATTTCTTTGATATTTTTCCGAAGGTCAGAGGAATTATTCCATTGAATGCAGTGCTAAAAACTCATCATAAATTATCACGTCACATCTGTCGAGCTCGGAACTTTGAATTTCTTTTTCTATTTTCACGTAATAATGTAAATTTATATGTATGACAAAGTGGATACGAGAACACAATGTCTACATCAAGAGTCTTTTTGAACGATACTCACAGTAACTATTCAAAAGGTCTCGGAGCATTTTTACCTCTACGAGTTTTCCAGGAATAGGCATTTTGCGTTTTGCACGGAGGTTTGCAATTACATTCTATTATTCTATTTTTTCTCAATCTTGTTTATTCCATAGCAAAGCCAACCATAGTGTTGTGTTGTTCTATAACTCATGTCGTGAACTGCATATTTCATGTCGTGAACTGCATATTTCATGTCGCGAACTGCATATTTCATGTGGTAGTGATTCTTCTTCTTAGCACTATAGCCCCTCTCTGGCCTTCGCTTCCTGCAAATAGCGCCTCCAACTGTCTCGGTCCATTAACCGCGTCCTCCAATTTCGAAATCCAAGCAGCGTCGACCGAATCTCTGCGCAGACATCTAGAGGCTCCGATGTTCTGGAGCTGTGCGAAGGATTAAGGAGGTTCTTAAAATATGATGCCCATCTTTCCTTAATCTTGGTTTCATCAGCGATGATATTGCCGATTTCATCACGACAGAGCGTGGTTTTCAGCTGATAACCACGTTTCAGGCTGTTCACTACTTGGTATGCTTGTCTTGTGTTGTTGCTTGCTAGGCTTAAATCTATACTTCTCTATTGGCCGTCATAGTATTTTCTTTTCTTAATCCTAATTATCTTATTCGCTACTCCTCTGAGATTTTCATAGTGTTCTCTCTTCGTCCTGGTTTTCCTACCTACGTTTTCTTTGTACGCCTGATTCTTTTTATCTAACGCGTTCTGGCACTCATCATCGAACCAATCATTTCGTTTGCGCCGGGCTTAAGATCCAATCGTCTGTTCTGCCACGGCCTTAATAGCCGCTTTCACTTCCACCCATAGCTCGTTGCTCGTCTTAAACGATGCGTCTGATAAGATGGGAGCCAGCTGGTTGTCGAGGGTCTCCGTGAAATTTTTGGCCACAGACGCCGTTTGGAGCATTTCTATTGTCAAATTTTGTAGCCGGCTGGTCTTCGCTGAATATGCCTTTGACAAACGACATCGATATGTTAATTTGATAAGGTAAAGATCTGAGTTACAATTGGCTCCTCGGTATGTGCTCGAGGCCCAACTTTGTTGGATCAGAACAGGACCGATCTGATTTTTTGTGTTGCCATCCGGTGATACCCAGGTAATTTTATGAATACCTCAATGTGGGAAGCAAGCCGAACGTATGAGCTGGATTTCTGCGACATGCAAAGTCAATCAGGCGCTGACCGTTGTCATTTGTTTCATCGTGGAGACTTTATCCTCCAGTCGTTCCCCGATGAGATATTGTTTTTGTGTCGTTTGTGGACAATGAGTCGACTAGTCTTTCCAGGTGATTGCAGAACGTTTCGTTCGTTTCTTCGTCCTTTTCTTCGGTCGGGGCGTGAACATTAATCAGCCAGATTTTGAAGAATTTCGCTTTTTACCCACAATTTTGATGCCTTTATTTTTCAGGACGCGTTTGATTATATAAAATGCTGCTGAAAAAGTTACCGCTGCTATTGTAGTGCTTTCGAGTGCCTTCGCCTGCTTAAATAATGTAGTCTACAACATGGCCATGATACAACAAATGATCAGGAAAAAATTACAACGTAACAATACATACAGCCAGACAACATTATTTAAGCAGGCGAAGGCGATCGAAAGCACTGCAATAGCAGCGGTAACTTTTTCAGCAGCATTTTATAAAATCAAACGCGTCCTGAAAAATAAAGGCAACAAAATTGTGGGTACAAGCAGGACAACACAACTTAAATCAATTCTCTGACGCGCCAAAGATCCAAAGAACCTCTGGGAGAAGAATGGGTTATATAGGATAACATGCACGGATTGCGGAAAAACTTATATTGGACAAACAAAGCGGCTAGTAGGGATCAGGGTCCAGGAAAATATCAGCGAAGTCGTAAGCGCTCGAAAAAGAAATAAAGCACTTTCAGAGACGAAATCAACGATGGCGAGGCACGCAATGGAGGAAAACCACGAAATAACGAAGGATAACGTCGAAGTGTTGAAGGAGGTGTCAAAACAGCGGTAGCTCGACGCATACGAAAACTGGTATATTTACAACCAACCACAAGAAAAAAGAATGAATGTAGACGTAGGTAACTGCCAGTCATCTTTATTTTCTTTAATTTATCAATAAGCCACTTAAAAATTGTAAAGTTCCTAATTATGCTAATTAACATTATTTCTCTTAACCCTCCTAAAGGATCATTTTGTTAACTTGCCAATTACCTATAATTCTTTATCGGCTTAATCCTTTTAAAAGATCACTTGGTTAAATTTGGAAGATTTATAGCTAGGGTAATTACCTATAATTGTTAAACCCCTTAATAGACCATTTAGCACGGAAAAATTGTTACCTGTATGGAAAAAACTTATATGTATAAAAAAGGACTGTAGATTGCTTATAAGAAACACTTGTAGAAAAGCGCTGAAGAAGAAAGGACGTTCGTTTCGAAACGCGCGTATGCAATTCAATAAAAATCTAATATTCACCTATGCCAGTTAATTTATTTACAGCATCTGCATTTATTGTTTGTGCTCAAATTTTTCTGAGTTACATTTAGTATTTTTAGGATCATGAAATCGAACATCAGCCAAAGCTACGAAGATGGAAAACCCGTCATCTGGGCCATCGCAGAGATTATGAAGCTCAACTCTGTACTTCAAGGGTCTAGCTGACGAAGTTTCCATACCTGACGTAACGACTGACGTACATTTTCAGATGTCTTATGATCTCAATTATTACTTATGTAAATTTCGGCAGTACTAAAGTTAGTTGATCATCAAACGTCCATTAGCATCTTCACCCTATCAACTGACGACCTCCCAGCGTCAAAGTGGTGACTGACGCCTTTCATTTTTTTTAACTAACCCGAAATGATTATTTAACGCTAGTTTTTTCTCAAACCCAGAAAGATCCACATGGCTGACGGCCAAATATAAACCTACGTTTCCTAAGATTAAAGAACATTTCAAAAATACTAATGCTAGGAGATAAACGTTGACGCAACATCTTCAACCATAATGTTTCCTCAACTTGAGCATTTATTTTACATTCCCCCTGCGGGGGAATGCCGGTCGACAAGAGCCTTCTTGAAGGCTAGCATTCTTTGGGGAGTTCCGCCCCCACGTACCCGAGGAAACTCCGCAGGGGGAATGCCGGTCGACAAGACCACTCTTGGAGGCTAGCATTCTTTGGGGAGTTCCGCCCCCACGTACCCGAGGAAATTCCCGCAGGGAGAAAGCCGGTCGACAAGAACATTTTTGGAGGCTAGCATTCTTTGGGGAGCGCCGCCCCCACGGACCCGAGGATATGGGGGGTGCCGTGAGGTTCCCTCTTATTGTATCTGGACTACGCTTTGGACAACGAACTGGAATTGACGCTTTGGGCTGGCGGATATGATGGTTTGGACCTAGTTGCTTTGCACAGTAGCGCCGAGGTGAAACTCGTGTGTGAACGGCTCCAATTCAACTATCATACCGTCTCCGTCCCGGTAAAACCTTGGCAGGCCTCGGAGTACGTTCGAAGTTCGCACCATTGGGTTGGTGGTGTAGGTTCGGTTGAGACGGACTCCCGATTAGCGCTGGTCTGGCTCTGAGCACTTGTCCCCATAAGGGCTTGTGCCAACCCTCGCATGGCCTCCCTGCTCTGCAAAGATAACCATGGGACCAAAAAGGCGACTACACACACGAACGGAGATAGCGGCTCCGAGGGGGGACCCAATAAAATGGAGCAAACAAATGAAACCACAAGCAAACAGGACGCTAGCACGGAGAACCCTTTCAGGCAAAAACCGCTGTTGGCAAGAACACCGATTGCGGGGGGAGGCAGCAAACCCCAGAAACACTGTTAAAGTCAACATCACAGGTTAAATCATCGGAGACAGAACACAGACGGACTAACGAACGAAAGAAGGCAGAGTGCGTTGTGCAACCTGGCATCATTGCGGCCTTTGGGCGCAGTAGAAGGACTATGCGCACCCCGGAGCGCCCAGTGCAAGACGTACACAATCCGGATCAAGCTGCGACACCAACGGAGGCCAGTGTAAGACTGGGGGAGGGAGAAGTTTTGCCGTTGGCCGACGCCACTTCAAACGCGACCCAAGCGATAGAAGCAAAAGGGCTAGGAAAGGGGGGCCTCTCCCAAGAGGTGGCGCCAAATAACACAATCGCCCTTGACCGCGCCGAAGAGGAGCGGCTTACTCGGAAAGCGGGGAATATCGTCAAACAACTGAGGGCTGCCTGCGAAGTGCAGAAAAACATAGGCAAGAGTGTCAAGAATGGCATTCTTGAACTGGAGGAGCTTTTTGGCCGCATAACGCACTACAGGCGGAGGTGGCTTGCAACCGAAAAGCACCAAAAAGACACGCTCTCCCTCGAGGCATCAGTGGGTCCTAGCAGCAGCAAAAGAATGGCCGGTAGCCCAATTGAAGGCGACTGTGAGAAAAGGAGGAAGGACGAGACCATAAACGAAGTTGACACTCCAGGCGAGGAGTTTCATGTGGTGCGAAACAAGGCAGCGAAAAAAGCGGCCAAAAAGCTACTCCTAGAAAAAACAGACAAAGAGGTCAACCACGAAAAGAACAAAGAAGCCCCCGATATACCGCAGAAAACAAAAAGCAAACCGCGGCGCAAACCCTTGCGAGAGGCACTGCTTATTAAACCCACTAAGGGCGGAACCTACGCAGATGTCCTCCGTGAAATTAAAGGAGCGGTCAAGCCAGACGACACCAAAACTGCCATCAAAGCAGTTCAACCAATCCGGACCGGTGGCTTGCTGGTGGAATTCGGGCCAGAGGCCACAAACAAAGATGCATTCCGTGACGCGGTTCAAAAGGTTCTTGGAGATGCGGCAACGGTTGCCTCGCTTGAACCAATGGCCACCCTGGAAATCAGGGACCTCGACTGCGTCACGGACAAAGCTGAAGTAGAGGATGCCATTAGGAGGGAGTGCCCCAGCGTAAGTGAAGTCAAGGCAAGATTGACACGTGAAAACACAAGGGGGCAACGCATGGCTATTGTCGAACTAGCTGATAAAGACGCCCAGCAAATCCTGGCGAAGGGCAAAATTAAGATAGGTTGGGTGATCTGCAGGATACGGAGAAGAGCGATCCCTATCCGCTGCTTCAGATGCTTCGAATACGGACACACCGCGTATGGCTGTAGGGGACCCGACAGGAGATCTCTGTGCTACAAATGTGGTGAAACGGGGCACAAAAGGAAGGAGTGCACGAACGAGGCAAAATGCATTCTTTGCAAGGATGCTAAGCTAGCACCCGGCGACCTCAAACATAAGCCGGGGACAGGGAGATGCTGGGTTTTCAAGGAGGCCCTAACTAAAGCCAAATCGATACTCAAATGATCCGTACCCTGCAGGTCAATTTGCACCGAAGCACAAACGCCCAGGACCTACTTGAGCAGTTTGCGAGGGATAAGAAAGCTGACCTCCTGTTGCTGAGCGAGCAACATCATAACAAGGACTCGCAAGCGTGGTACCCTGACAAATCTGGTACCTCGGCCATCTGGGTTCGAGACAGCGCCCGCCTTCAGGTGCAGGGCCATGGACGCGGGGATGGTTTTGTGTGGGTGCGGTGTTCAGGGATAACATATTTCAGTGTTTATCTGACGCCTAACGAGGCAATGCGATCTTTTCGAACCAAACTCGATGCCCTGGAGGACGCTGTCTCGAACACAGAGGGCCATATGCTGGTCGGGGGAGACTACAACGCTAGAGCCATTGAATGGGGTATGCCACAATCCGACCCAAAGGGAAAGCAAATCTTGGACATGGCGGCCAGAACAGCGCTTTTTGTCCTAAATACTGGTAACACCCCTACTTTCCGCCGCTGGGGTTGCGTAGGAACCATACCCGATGTGACACTCGCTTCGGAGTCCCTGGTACCTAGAGTACACAACTGGCGAGTACTAGAGGACTACTCGGCTAGTGATCACCAGTATATAGCGGTTGAGATTCACGACGGTGCCACTCTGCGTGCATATGCCCAAACTTCAATCCTCGGATGGAGGACTGGGAGGATGGACGTTGAGAGGTTTGCTGACACGCTTAAAGCAGGCGCACCGTTGCTGGGAGCTCCGCCAGGGAGTGGAAGGCCTACAGCCAAGGACTTGGTGAACTCAACTATGAGTACCATCATAGCTGCTTGCGAGTCTTCCATGCCCCGTCGGAGACCCCGACATGGTAAGCCTCCAGTATACTGGTGGTCAAACGAGATCGCCGAACAAAGAAGCGAGTGTCACAAACTTCGGCGAGAGGCCCAGCGGGCGCGAACACGGGAGGAGGCAGACACTAGGCTAGCAGCATACAGGTCCGGCAGGAAATATCTTCGCAGGCTTATTAACAAGAGCAAGGCCCGATGCTGGCAAGACCTCGTGGACGATGTAAATAGGGATCCGTGGGGCCTTGGCTACAAGCTGGTCATGGGGAAACTTGGTGCCCTACGGAAGCCTTGTATACATGACGCGGAAAAGATGGACGCGATCGTGCGGGGACTCTTCCCCGCCCATCCCGTCCGTGTTGACGCTGTCCATGGTGAAACAGCAGTCGAGTGCCCACTCTTCACACAGCTGGAACTGGAGGAGGCAGTCCTCTCCCTGAAAGCGAGGAAGGCTCCAGGTCGAGATGGTGTTCCAGCTGAGTTTTTGCAGCTCGTCTATCACCATTGTCCTGACTTGCTGCTCAGCACATTCAACGCTTGCCTACGGGACGGGGTTTTCCCGGTACGATGGAAGGTGGCGAGGCTCGTGCTGGTCAGCAAGGGGAAGGGAAATCCCGAATCGCCGTCTGCATACCGCCCGTTATGCATGCTAGACACGGCTGGGAAAGTGCTAGAGAAACTCATCAAGGGAAGACTCACTGACGCGATTCGTGCTGCTGGGGACCTATCTCCTCGGCAGTACGGCTTTAGAGCAGGACGTTCAACCATTGATGCGATTGCAGAGGTGGTGAACGCGGTCCAAAAGGCAGAGGCATATAGTCGCACCAAGCGACGGATCGTCCTGTTGGTGACACTCGACGTCAGGAATGCCTTCAACTCCGCTAGATGGGTGGATATTCTGGACACGCTGGAAAACTCTTTTCAAGTTCCAGAATATTTAATGCGGCTTTTGAGGAACTACCTAAAGGACCGAAGCCTGCTCTACGACACGACACAGGGCCAACGAAGGATGGAAATTACATCGGGTGTTGCCCAGGGATCTATCCTTGGTCCGGACCTGTGGAACGTGTCTTACGACGGGCTACTGAGACTTGAGATGCCAGATGAGTCGCGCTTGGTCGGCTATGCGGATGATGTTGCGGCTCTGGTCGCCGGACGCACCGTTGAACAAGCGCAACTTAGGCTAGGTATGCTAATGCGCCGAGTGAGGGACTGGATGACTGCTCGCGGGCTCAGTTTAGCACTGGAGAAAACCGAAGTGGTCATCTTGACAAAAAAGAGAGTCCCTAGAGTAAGGATGATCAGTATTGGAGATATACAGATCGAATCGAAGCCAGCGGTGAAGTACCTGGGGCTACTGATCGACTCGAAGATGAGTTTCTCTGAGCAAATCAGGGCAACGGCTGAGAAGGCTGCTTCGGGAATATCGGCCCTGAGTCGACTTATGGCCAACGTAGGGGGACCCAGCCCATCAAGAAGACGCCTCTTGATGAGTGCTGTAGGGTCAGTGCTACTGTACGGAGCAGAGGTATGGGGCGACGCTCTCAGCAAGGAGGTATACCGAAAACGATTGGCACAGGTACAGAGAAGAGGAGCACTGAGAATTGCATCTTCGTATCCAACAGTCTCCGACTCGGCGGTGAGAGTGATTGCAGGCGTGATACCTGTCGCCCTCCTTGCTAGAGAGCGCCGCGCTATTTACCTGCGCCGAAACGAGGTTGCGAGGGAGATCGTTGTTCGCGAGGAGAGACAACGCTCGCTCAACGATTGGCAGCAGTCTTGGAGGAATTGCACGAAGGGAAGGTGGACTGCGCGCCTCATCCCGGATGTGAGACCGTGGCTAAATCGAAGGCATGGTGAGACTGACTTCTATCTGACCCAGCTTTTGAGCGGGCACGGGTGTTTTCAGTCTTACCCGCACAAGATCGGCAAGTCACGGTCTCCCGATTGTCGGTTTTGCTCAGGAGAGGAGGACAATGCCTGTCACACATTTTTTGCGTGTACCAAATGGGCCAGGCTGCGAAGGGAACTCTACAGGGAGACGGGAGAGCTCACCCCGGATAATATAGTTGCGGTGATGCTCGAATCGGTTGACAAATGGAACCAGGTGGCACATTATGCTCGGGCAATCCTAAAATATAAAAGGGACTCACAGCAGCCGGAGGCACTAAGGCTGGGGGATCGCTCTTCTGGCAATTCCTCTTCCCCCCCTCCCCTCCCGCTAGGAAAGGGACTCCCCAGCTTGAAGGCGCCCCACGGCGTAACAAAATGAGACCTGGCCCGAAGTAATGTGTCAAACGGTTCCAGGCTAGGTTCTCAGATTGACAGGGGAGGTGTTTAGTGGGTAGTCCAAAGGTATCCTCCATGGGAGTCCCACACTGCCAGACTCGGCGGGCATAAATGCCTTCACCTCCCGACCACAAAAAAAAAAAAAAAAAAAAAAAAAAAAAACATGCTATTATTATAAACTTTTATTGAGATTCTTTATGAATGGCTCAATTTGTAGAAATGTTCAAGTTCTTTATGTTGAATAGAAAACGCTTTTGGTAAATCCGTACTCTCTAACCTACTGAAATTGTTGTTGTTGTTCTTAATTATTCAAGTGAACTTTTATTGCATAATTATTTTCACTAAAAACTATTCATTGTTTACTTTGTAGAGAAGAAATTTTATCCACTGGTGTGATGTCAAGTCTTTCAATCAAACGCACTGAGCGTACTGACTCCGCACTTTTTACATGTGTCGCGACAAATGCATTTGGAAGCGATGACTCCAGCATTAATCTTATTATTCAGGAAGTTCCAGAAATGCCATATGCTCTCAAAGTATTAGATAAGTCAGGGCGAACAGTTCAATTAAGTTGGGCTCAACCCTTTGACGGAAATTCACCTATTAAGCGTTTCATCATTGAATTCAAAAGATCAAGAGCCTCATGGGAAGAAATTGATCGCGTGATTGTTCCAGGACATACTACTGAAGCTCAAGTACAGAAACTTAGCCCCGCTACAACTTACAACATTCGAATTGTTGCTGAAAATGAAATTGGTTCATCTCAATCTTCTGAGGCTGTAACTATCATTACGGCTGAAGAAGCGCCGCAAGGTAAACCACAAAATGTCAAGGTTGAACCAATAAACCAAACAACGTTAAAAGTAACATGGAAACCACCCGCACGATCTGACTGGAATGGAGAAATTCTTGGTTATTATGTGGGATATAGGCTGGCAAATACCAACAATTCATACGTGTTTGAAGATGTTAATTTTGCAACAGAAGAAGGAAAAGAACACTCTTTGGAATTGAGTCACTTGAAGACCTACACTCAGTATAGTGTTGTTATTCAAGCGTACAACAAAGTCGGCGCTGGGCCAATGACAGAAGAAGAGAAACAATATACTGCGGAGGGAACCCCAAGCGTATCACCCAGTGACACTACGTGTACAACGTTAACTTCCCAAACAATCAGAGTGATGTGGGTAAGTCCACCATTAGAATCTGCTAATGGCGTTATAAAGACATACAAAGTTGTGTATGGCCCGTCTGATCTTTGGTTTGGTGAGAAATATATAGAATAATTGAGAATTTTTACTCATAACTATCCGTATTTCAGATGAAAAAAGCAGAGATCATAAAAGAACTGGTCAAACTGAGACTGTTTTACATGGATTGAAGAAATATACTAACTATACAATCCAAATTGCAGCAACTACATCCGGCGGTGATGGTGTACGCAGTGCTCCAATTCACTGTCAAACTGAACAAGATGGTAAGTATAAAGACTCAATCAACAAATTTAATGTAAATAATATATCAATTAAATAGTTTGATTTTCTGTTGTCTTATATTTTGAGTCTCGTTTGTTCTATATTTTGATTCTCTGTTGTCTCAAATCAGTGCCTGAAGCCCCCATTGACGTTAAGGCCCTTGTTATGGGAAACGAAGCTATATTGGTATCGTGGCGTCCTCCAGCGCAACCAAACGGAATAATCCTCCAGTATACAGTGTATACTAAATTCGAAGGAGCTGAAGGCGAACCGAAAAGCCAAAAAATTCCGAATTATCAAATGAGTTATGAAGCATCTGGATTGGAGAAAGGAAAATCGTACGAATTTTGGGTTACTGCAAACACTATCATCGGTGAAGGCCAACCATCAAAGAGTATCACTGCCAGGCCCAGTGACCAAGTTCCTGCTAAAATTGCTTCGTTTGATGATACTTTTACTGTGAATTTCAAAGAAGATACAAAACTACCATGTCTTGCCGTTGGCTCACCTAAGCCAGATATTACGTGGAAAATTAAAGGAGTTGAATTCACTGCTAACGATAGAATGAGACAATTACCCGAAGGATCATTGTTTATTCGATCCGTGACTCGTCAAGACGCGGGTGAATATACTTGTCAAGCTGAAAATTCCGTTGCTAAAGACTCAATTACACACAAGCTCATTGTTTTGGCCCCACCACAATCACCGCAAGTTTTCCTATCAGGGACTAGCACAGATTCAATAACTATAAAGTTAAAACCACATGAAGGAGATCAAGCTCCTCTCCATGGTTACACGTTGCACTACAAACCTGGTAACACCGAACATTTCCAGATATCACGTAAAATTAAAAATTTGTGCTTTTTAGAATTCGGTGAATGGGAAACGGTAGAAGTAGCTGTAGATGCTCGTAAATCTGCAATTGAAAACTTACTTTGTGGATCGAGATATCAGATTTATGCTACGGGTTACAATAAGTAAGTGGTTTCATATTGATATATATATATATATATATATATATATATATATATATATATATACACATATATAAATTTATACATATTTATACATTATATATACATATATATATATATATATATATATATATATATATATATATATATATATATATATATATATATATATAAATATATATATATATATATATATATATATATATAAATATATATATATATATATATATATATATATATATATATATATATATATATATATACATATATATATGTATATATATATATATATATATATATATATACATATATATATATATATATATATATATATATATATATATATACATATATATATATATATATATATATACATATATATGTATATATATATATATATATATATATATATATATATATATATATATATACATATATATATGTATATAGTTTATATATATACTATATATATAGTTTATATATATATACTATATATATATATATGTATATATATATATATATATATATATATATATATATATATATATATATATATATATATTTATACTATATATATATATATATATATATATATATATATATATATATATATATATATTTATACTATATATATATATATATATATATATATATATATATATATATATATATATATATATATATATGTATATATATATATATATATATATATATATATATATATATTTAGACAATATATATATATATATATATATATATATATATATATATATATATATATATATATATACATATATATATATATATATATATATATATATATATATATATATATTATTTTTCTTGAAAAGCCGTCGGACCTTGCTTTTTTGAGTGAGCAGATGCTTGTCGACTCCTTTGAGTTACCGTCCGTGGTTTAATATATTGCTAAAATTGCATAACTCAAGACTTGTGTCATTTGGGGAATCAAATTCGAATTTTAATTTAATTTAAATTGCAGCATTGGTGCTGGTGAAGCCTCCAGTATAATGAATACGCGAACCAAGGGCTCAAAGCCAATGACGCCAGAGAAGTCTCGCTTTATCGAGGTCTCATCAAACTCAGTGAGTCTTCATTTTCCTGCATGGAATGATGGTGGATGTCGAATGTCCCACTTTGTAGTTGAATACAAAAAAAAGTAAGTCTGAATTTAAACTCAAAAATTTAGATGTTTTCCATACTGAAATTTATACTTTTGATTCGTTGAAGGGATCAGATTGAATGGAATCAAATCACAAACAATGTAAAACCAGGAAATAACTTTGTAGTCTTAGACTTGGAACCTGCTATGTGGTACAATTTACGAATTACAGCTCATAATTCCGCTGGTTTTACAGTTGCCGAATATGAATTTGCTACTCTAACTGTTACCGGAGGTATTTATCATTGTTAAATTTCCTTATTATTTGATAGCTTGTTGTTGTGTGTTATTAGAAAAAACAAGTTGTGTATATTATTTGTTAAAAATCGGATATTGGCGGGAATCTAAGTTTGGACAAAATAAATTAGCTTGCAAATTAAATCTTCTAACAACATAAATCTTAAATATTCTCCGGTATGATTTAGTTTAGCGCATAAACTGCGCAAAAACAATTTGTAATATAATCAGTCGTGTTGAATTCAACTTATGTATTGGATACCATTAATAATGCCTTTCTAACTAAGTTTTTATTTTCATCAAGTATCCTGAAAATTGAAGAACATTTATTTGTATTCGATTTACAGTTAATTATCGCTTGCTGTTCTAATATGTTATAGGCATCATATATTGGGTTAATTGAAAAGTTTTGAAAGCACCGCCTTTTGAGCAGCACTTGCTATGCTTTGTTTTAAGTTCTATCCCTCATATTAATGCAGCTGGTTAAAGTAAACATATTTCGGTATTTTTAAATAAGGAGAAAATACGTTTGTGCAAGGACTCAAATTCTTTGTTTCGGATTGTTTATCTACAAATGGAGTCTATACGAAGCTACAAACAGCATTAACCAGTTAACTGCGTAATTTATAAATTCATAGTAGGGCATAGTGTTTTCATAAAGAAAACACTCCATCAAATATTTTATCATAGCTATGAGCATCTCAGACAATGGATTTTTAATATTATTGAAGAATAAATTGGGGCTCAGAAGCTTATGTCCAAATGAGTGCTGCATTTGTTGAATTA
Organism: Odontomyia ornata; assembly: GCA_963969285.1. Taxonomy (NCBI): domain Eukaryota; kingdom Metazoa; phylum Arthropoda; class Insecta; order Diptera; family Stratiomyidae; genus Odontomyia; species Odontomyia ornata. The sequence goes on along the minus strand of OZ017742.1, from coordinate 195,376,400 downwards.
GAATCTAAAATTGATTCAAATGAATCTTTCTCGACATTTATGTGGTTTTCTTGAGAGAATAACGCTTTACTACGATTCTAATAACTGCCACAGAAAACTGTGAAGTAAACTGAATCAATTTTCCGAATCGAAAACAACATGTCGGCAAAATCATCGACAAAAGTTATAGGCTCTGTTTCCGGAACATGTAAGCAATTTTTTGATTGTCAATTTGAAAAGCAATGAAGCGAGAACATGCAAATGTTATCATCAGCGTTTAGACTGAGCAAAAACAAATCTAGGGTTTTCAGAACAATCCACCGACCCACAATGGTGCTTTGCTAATAGAATTCAATTATTTATACCATAAATACATTTTTCTCAAATTCAGCTTTAAAGGCATTTCAGGAAATTTCTTGAAATGTGGCGAATAAAAAATTGGAAAGTCGCTGAAACTCATAGAAAATTATACAGAGGAATGTACGTATTTTGACTCATTGTTTCAATTCCGCTTTCAAAACTTTTCAAAGACATATTTTCACGCATTAAACATTTGCCAGCATTCAAGTACCGAACACAACTTGCTTTTTCTTTTTACGTTAGGCGAAATAAGCGGAATTTTACTCTTGGTTTTTGTGTAAATTTTGATATGCCTATAAATTTCGATATGCCTATAAAATTCAACTTCTTAGTACCGACAGATAGTTTAATCAATAAATTCTTGTCCCATATCGGAAAGAAATTATAAAAACGGTAATGTTTAAAGTAACGAGTCTGATATAGTAATTGTATAATTGATAATTTTTACGAAGAGATGATTTTCTTTTTGATGATGAATAATTAAGTGTCTTGTCAAACAGTCCTATATTTGTCATAATAACAACAAATGATCATATTTTTTTCAAAAACATGATAATATTTGATACTATATTCTGATAAATTTTTGTGAGTCTAAAGCTTGCGGGATGCACTCTTTTAAATCGTTTTTATGATCACTTCATAATGATTAAAGAGCGAAATTCATGCATCATACTAATCAGCTGCTATTTTATGCAAATAATAGAAGCAATAAATACACAGAAATATAGCGAAGATGATCATAAGCCCTGAAACAACCGAAGCAAAAATTTTCGTTACTAATTGTATTTGATTTCTTCTTTCATATGACTCTTAGTTTACAATTTTGAAGTAATTTAATTATACATATCAAATCAAGTTCAAAATTTTGTAAGATTTTATACCTTCTCATACAAAATCGTAGCTTATCGACTATATTGTTTGGTGTAACCATGGGATTTATTTGAAATTAAATATGCTTGCACAAAACTTTAAAGAACAACCTAAAAGTTAGCACATCAAGCACAACAGTTGAAATGCTTCCCATCTCGTAGAGTGAAGAAAGTTCTTTGTCTTAATTTCCTTTATTCAGTTTTCAACAATTTCCTTGAAACCTTCGTTCCCAAAAATATTCCAAATTATTTTACTAATTTTATAAAGTTTGGTTGATAACGTATCACTGAGGCAACGAAAAAACTGATAGATATTCGAAAATCTCTGCTTAAATCCTTCTCAGTTCCAGAGAACTTTGCGCTCAAAGATGTTCACTGCCTTTCATCAGGATCGATTTTTCACTTCCGTTATAACAGCACAGGTTTGAATAATGATTAGTAAGTACCAAGCTTATTCTGCCTGCGCACAAGCACAGAGAAGTGCGGAGTAATAGGCTTTTTTTTGAAGCATTTACGCAGCGTCGAATCTCATTCTTTCCAAGCTGGCTCCAAGATAAACCAAATTGTCCACACTTTCAAGGTTATAGTCTCCTACGGTTACATTTTGTCGGACTGGAATGTTCTTTCTCATTTGAGTCATGAATTTAGTTTTCGTTTCAATAACTCATAGGCCAATTCGGTTTGCTTCAGATTCTCCTCTGCTCCTCTGGTATCTAAGATAGATCGTGCCATAATATTGACATCGTAGCCCATGTGTTTTAGTGGTTAGGATGCTCACTGATTGCGCAGCAGTTCCCATGTTCAAGCTCATTGGCGGCAACGAGTTTGTTCTTGTAGTTCTTCTATCGGACTATCAGCCTACCCAGCTGTGATGGGTACTTATTGAAAAATCAGGTAACAATCATACATATGATATTGGCCATATTACCTCGAATACCAGTACAGCCATGAAATGAGATGCCCTAACAAATCCGCCAAGGTTCGAATTGAACTAGTATATATATATATATATATATATATATATATATATATATATATATATATATATATATATATATATATATATATATATATATATATATATATATATATATATATATATATATATATATATATATATATATATATATATATATATATATATATATATATATATATATGTATGTATATATATGATATTTACGAAAGAGTATCAATTTTATATACTTTCCATGATTTTGTTCTTTGTGATGTTTAATTCTGCTTCAAGCAAGGTTTCTGCAGGTTAATCAATTGAGAATAAGTTTGAATAGAAGAATATTTAAAATTCTCTTTGTTATGTCTGGAAGTTATTGCTATCAAACAAATAATATTTATGATACACTATATCTCCATTATTAAAATCATGTTGGGTCTTAACTGATTAAAATATGGAGAGTTGGTAATTCTGATTTCCAGTAAATTTCTCGTAGAATTGTCCCAACTGTCAACAGTTTTCGAAAAAAACGGTGCTTTACATTTCCCTTCTATTACTAAGCTCAAATAAATAATGATATTATTATTGAACATAGGTCCATTATTCGTTCGCTACGTTGACATTTTCCAAATATTTTTTATGTTTTGTTGTGCACTTTCTTTTCTATAAAATTTATTATTTACTCCGAATTTCAACCTGAATTAGTTTGTAAAATTTATTGCATTTTTGAATGATTCTCCATAGTTCTAACTTATTTCCAAAATACGAATAGACATTATATACGTTCAATAAAATATCAATATTTGTACTATATTCCGGGTGATTTAATTTATGAGAAGTCATAGGAATTGATTCTTTAGAATAAGTGTGCAGTGTTGTTTAAAATAAAAATCAAGGCTTATTAACGAAATTTGACTTAGAGCTTATAAAGCATCTCACAAATAATATCAATTCCTTTTTTTGCCAGCGAAGAAGAAATTTCATATACTTTTATATGGTAATTTCTAAACCAAGCTTAATTTTTTTAATGCATTTTTAACAACCTGTGATATTCAAATCAATTGTAACGTTAATTAATAGATGATGTTAATAGCCAGTTTTGAATTAGAGAAAAGTAAAGTTTGGGAATCTTAAAGAATATCGATAACAGTGTGTGATTAATGTATTGATCAATCTAAGATATATATTTTTTACATAAAGGAACTTTTAAGTATTTTTTCGGAACTTTCAAGAACTGAGACGAGCAGCTTTATTGTAAAAGACTTACCACTTCTCCAATTCCCCACAAGCGTTTAAGAGCCAACAATCGAAAAATGTTCTACAGTAAAAGAGATGGGTTTACGGTCCTTACACTCGTAGCTAATTCAATTTGGTATTTAAATTTATAAATAAATTTTATGCCACTCCGACATAGTGCTATAGTAAATGTTAATTGTATTTGCATGGATATTTGGGAGTTCGTAAATTTATTTCTGACTTTTCAGATAAAAATTTATTAATAATCATAGAAATTAACTTTCGCTTACTACAGTACAGTAGTTATGAAAATTTCTATAATTTCATCATGTTCATAGTTTTTGCAAAAAAATCTTTCCTGTTCTACTTATTATTGTTAGAATCCATGTGAGCCTTCTAGACACCATAAGTGTAATATCTCGTTATATCAACATTTTCTAATTCATTTTGCGGAAACATTGATTGTTGCATCGTATTAATTAATATATAGAAATAATATGAAATGCTATGTCTAACAAGTTGCATTTTGTAAGTATACTAATTTGTATATCATCTACGTATGTCATAAAGTAAGTAGTTTTTTGAGTGATATGTATGGAATAACGGCACTCCATAAAAATTTAAGATAGAATATATTTGAAGCAATTTAAAAGTAATGAAACGAATAACGATGATTAAAATTTAAATCCCAACCATCCGTCTTTGTGTTACACCATAATCCTTTGGTTGTTTCAGGGACAATTGCACCCTCGCGAGAATTACCTGATTTAACCGCTGAGGACACAATTCGCATCATCTTATCCAATTTAAATTTAATTGTACCCGTGGTAGCTGCCGTCCTTGTTATAATCATTGCCATTATTGTTGTTTGCATTCTACGTAACAAAGGCAATCATCACAAAGGTATATTTTCAACTAATTTTTGCTATTTTTTCTTCTTTTCCTGTACACCTACTACTTGTGAATGTGTGTTATTTGTCAACCTCAAAATGAAAAATACACAAAAACACAACAAAAACTACAACATCAACATGTTCGCGCCCATTTGGCCTGTGATGCATGAACATGGCTTAAATGTATGGGTATGTATTTAAATGAAAACAAAATTAAATGCTGAATTGTACACTTTAACCACTCTGGACGAAATAAATATTCACCGAATGAAATACGAAACAATGAAACCACGCGAAATGTATAACTTTATGAGTAAAGTTACCATTGCACCGTTGGAAGGTGATAATGATTCGGGTAAAGGCAATACAAGACTGGCAATGCCAGCATGGGTTCCAGAGTGGCTAGACCTGAACTTCATGGTACCTCTAATAGCTACATGCATCGTTGTCGCAGTGGGTATACTAGTTATTTGTGTCGCTCTGTCAAGGCGAAGATCTGACGATGCGAGAGGTGGCCCAAAGGATGTTTACTGTAGGTTTTTCATAGTTAAAAGTATTCTTTAATTCAAAAGTCAATGATTTGGTGACATAATATTGAAAGTAAAGAAGCACTTATGGGTATTTGCACGAACATTAAATTAACACTTGGCATTCTAACCAAAATCAGCGTTTCCGTCCGATAACGCCAATTGCCGTCATATATGAAATGAGTATATAGATATTTGTACATATTGACGACATTTACAAAAATATGCATATACACTACGCTTACTATATAAATAATTATTTTGTGAATTCCGCCTATTGACGTTGCCGGTCGAACACGCTAGTTTCGTTTAAAACGCCAGTTGGCGTTGCCGGCCGATAACATTCGTTTTAGTTAGGACGCCAATTGGTATGCCCGGTTGTTAGAGTACGAATTAACTATTCTATTTTAGACAAGGATAAGAATATTGAATTGTTTTTGAAAAGTTTAAAAATGTTTTTATGTGTAAGTCAATCCTACTAATCCGATCACAAAATGTTCAATGCAAATATTTCCCATATGTCATCACCAAGTCACAGGCTAGGAATTTCGCATTCAATATTTATTTTTAAATGTTCATTTACCAAATGTTTAATAGTTTATATGGACGTTTAATTCATTTTGGGCATTCATTCATTCTTCGCATAAAGAATGATTGCTACCTTTTTCATAAATATCTGAAGGTATTTCAATAATCAGATTATAGGATCCTTTGTAACTCAGTTTCATCAATGGAATGTGCAACAAAGAAGCATGTTTGTTAGATATTTGGGATGCTTTTTATGCTAAATTTTAAGTTGAGTTTATACGCACAATCAAATGAAATGATAATTTTTCATTGGTTCACACTTGGTTATTAATTTGCAAAATGCTTAGTAATATTTATCCTTTTTTTGTAAAATACAGTAAGAAAAAGAATTTGAAAAGTTAAATAGGCGGTTATAAGTTGTAATAAGTGGCAATTACTTAGAGGTTTGGTTAAATGTAGCATTACTTTAAAATAAAGCGTTTGCAATTCTTTATATTTCCCAAAATACAGTACAATTCATTTCAATTATTTGAAAGTAGCTGGTAAACGTTATTTAATATTTCTGTATTAAAAGTAAATAAGTCTACAGACTCCGGAGTTTTGAAAAGATATTTTTTTAAATTCTAAGTAAAATAAAATTCGATTCAGCGAGCACTTTTTGAATGTGATTTTGCTTTTGGCAACAGTTATGTAATCAATTGCAGAAACTAGGTATTATCTTAATTATTTAGATTTTTCTCTTCGAATCATTGGATTTGAGATTATCGACTTATGTATTCCATATTGCTACCCATTTATGAGCGACCAAACTTGGAAAGCTTTTGCTCAAATCTACCCATCTCATTTTATACTCATTTCAGTAGATGCAATCAAATGAGTAACGTATGTTTTTGTACTTACATTGATTAAAACAATCTTGTTCCTAGGGTTTCGTAATATTTATAAAAATAATGACCAGTCAGTAGGTTTGTCCGCCCGCACTCATAACAACCCAACATTTTATTGCGGAAGGTAAGCAAGCAAGATATCCAATATAACATTCTTTTGCAGCGAGCAGCGTAATATTTGTGTGAATATCTAATAACAGTTATTGTGACACAGAGTCATTTCGAGCCCACCCAAAAGCTCATCACGTCAAACTATAATACAGTTTTAAATATTTAAGTACGTTCTTTTACAGTTATCGATGCGCTAGACACTAGCTCACAACACATATTCTCGCATCATTTTACCATCTTCGATTTGATTACACCATATACTTACCTTTCGCTTTTCCGTTGTAGTTGCCCTTAAGTAGTCCGTGTGGTGTAGTGGTTAGAGTGCTCACCGCTTGCGCAGCAGTTCCCAAGCTCAAAGTTCGTTGGTGGCAGGGGGTTTGTGCTTGTGATACTTCTGTTGGACTATCAGCCTACTACCCAGCTGTGATGGGTACTGATTGAAAAATAGGTAATAATCACATTGTTGAGCGTGATACTGACCATATTACCTCGAATACCGTTACACTCATGAAATGAGATTCCCTAAAAAATCTCAACACCAAGGCGCGAATCGAACTAGTACACGATTATTGTTATTATTAGTTGTTCTTAGAGAGTGCTTAAGTTTGGTTGTGTGAGAAATTTGCTGTTAAAATATAAATGTTGTTCAATCTTTTGAAAATGAGATTTAGAAGATTAGAAGCGATTTTTGTTGTTCCATCAAAGTTACAATTTTAATATTATCTAAACATTTAATACTTCAAGAACAAATACTTCACGTTTAATTCAGCTTTATACAAAAAATTTGAAATTTCCTGCACTGTGTTTTGATGGAAACTCACATCGAGCACCAATGACTCTACTTACTACTATGCTTTTTTGGGCTTATTATTATGCTGCAGCTGATTAATTGGAATATCCGAAACAAAATAATTTTGTAAAAGCAATGCTACATTTTTCCACCTATTGCTCGAGCACTTATTATAATATAGTAAGAAAAAATGAACAAATCGGCCAAGTACCTCAAACAAGATAATGAGTCATAGACTCTTGCATTATAATCAAAAAGGAATAATTCATATTTTTTCATAAATTTAGTGTGTATTATCTCCTTAGTTATGCAATGGCGTTCTTCAAAGTTAAAATCACACATAAACAGACATTTCGCTATCAATGATATACATTAGAAAATCTAACAGAGAATTTTACAAAGATTATTTCGAAAAAGATGCTTTCATTATAAGAAAAAAATTGTATTAAATGCAGTTCTTTAGCACGCAATTGCTGTGGCACTTATTGAATCAAGATAATTTGTGCTCGTCAAAAGTAGTTTTACTTTTTAAATTTTTACTATTTTTAAACGGCAACAAAATATTTAAGGCATATATGTCTCATTATTGTATAAATCCCTATATGGCCCCTGAGTCAATATTGAAAGGTTTGTTCTTTCTCGTCTTTTTTCGCTCATTTTCACATATTTAATTAAAAGTGGCGCTAAAATTTTGTTGAATCTCAATTTTAAACTTTCCCGTGTTTCTGTAAACCTAGATTTGATAAGTTTAACTTCATGTAACTTTAAATCTAACTTATTAGAAATTGCGAATTGACTAAAAACTCACAATGCGTTGAGAATCGAAATAATGGTAAAGCATCTTCCTGTAAATTGAGTATTCGATATCATCAATTAATTCTAGACGATGTAGTTTACAATCAATCCATGGGACCAGGAGCAACCTTAGACAAAAGAAGACCTGACTTGCGGGATGAATTAGGTTATATCGCTCCACCAAATCGCAAACTGCCACCCGTGCCGGGTTCAAACTACAATACATGCGACAGGATCAAGCGAGGTACAGTAATAAGTAAGCAAAACTTTATTGGAATTCCACTTTTATTTGTTAAAATTTTAGATACTTTATACGATTTGTGAATTGTTTTTTTGTAATTAAATATTTTATCATGTATCATAAGTGCATAGATTCTTTAAGATCATAGTTTTGTTTTGTTTTGAAACTAAATATTGTATTATCAACTTATGTAAAATAATCCCAATATAACTTTCAAGTATATTCTAATAATTCTTTAACAAATAAAAGAAAATTTCAAGAATAGAACTAGTAGAAGGTGCTTTGTTCTCTTAATTATCAAGATAATTTTTTTGTTACTTTTTCTAAATAATATTTATAATTAGCTGCTGAAATTGAAGAATAGAACATTCAAATATATCTGTACTTTAACGTTAAGTATTGTTTATATTTTCTGGTGGGAAACTATATTAGTATGACTACTGTAATGTGTAAAGTTCAGCTATCAATGCAAATTATTCTTAATCTAGGTGGAGACATTCATATCTGTATTGTATACAACTTGTCATATCGAGTCTTAAAATAGCTATTATATTGTATTTACTTTTGTAATATTCGTCATTTTTCTTATTAAAATTCAAATTATTAAGCTGCTTTCCGTTCTGGAGCCAACCGATGGTTGAAACATTTGGAATCAACAAATCTGAAACATGGGAGTCAAAATTCTCTTAACCGATAACTAATGAGTTTTCTTTGTTTTATATGTTTGAAATCAGTGGACAAAATTCAAGTATCTTGATGGACTTATAATATTACACTTAACAAATAAAAGTATAATTGTCCTCTAGTGTAAACTTCTTTCATCCACTTATTAGGGAATGTTTAAAAATTAAATGGCTACCAGAAATCTTGGTGCATTTTAAATAAAGATGTTTTATTTTATTCTGTTTAAAATTTCATTGCCCTGCAACAGAAAGCTGATTTTTTTTCTAAATATTATCAAAAATAATTTATACAACCTTTATGTTCCTTATCAAAAAATGATAAAAATGTCACAAGTAAACCAAGAATAAGTGGTAAGCCAGTTGAATGTGCCAACAAACTGATATTCAAGCTGGCTTTATTATAAAATATTAACCCATGGATATGTTAGATTAACTTCACATTCGGATGCGTACTATTTTAAATAATTGAAGATGTTCATACTGTTCAGCCAACTTCTATTAGCAGCTGGAAATTACAATATTTTTACCTAAGTTAACATTATATCAAGTAAACAATTTGATTTTTGGAAAAGAGCACTTTCTACTTTTGGCCCTAATCTTCAATAAAGGAGTTTCATTTTTATTTACATTTTTTATTTCATTTTCTTTACTCAACATTGTTCACTGTTAAATGAATATATAAATTTATGTGGGTGGAATAAAATTGAAACTACACAACTTGCATTGAATTCGGGGGCCAAAAAATCTAAATTTTACAAAACAACAATTAGGCCGATATATGCGTTCAAATCATTCGACATGGGATCCACGAAGGCCAATTTATGAAGAATTGCGTCCCCCACCAGTACCACGACGACACCTTGGATCCAGTGATCGTTATCATTCTCATCAAGGTATTTTTTATTCGGTATTTTTTGTTTGTTTTATTTTTTCTTAATTGCAACTAACATAGATTATAAAATTATAACTAAAATTTACAATTGCTCACCACGACTTGGAATTGCTGGAACACAAAATGTTTATTATACTTGGTTATGTAAAGTTTCAAAATAATTCGGGACAATTTTCCAGTAAAACTTCAATTTAATGGATTGTTAAATCTCAACTGACAAGATTATGATTTATAAGAAAAAAAAAATATTCTAATACACTGATTCGAAACTAAGAGTTGATTGCTATAAATAATCTGTTCTAATGTTGGTTGCCCGATCTGTGAAAAATTGCATATGTGGAAAAATACAAATACAAAAACACATCTTAATTCACTTGAAAATTGGCATAAGTAATATTTGCACTAACGTTAATAATCATAAACAAAAAGCTGAGTGCGAATTAGGGATGGGCTGGCCCTATTGGTATTCAATTTGGCTCTGGAATATGTCATAAGAAAGCTATATGTCAATACAAGTGGTACATGCGGACGACAACATTTTGTCACGGTTAACAACCGCCAAAGAACTTTTCCTGAAACTCGACAGCGAAGCAAAACTAGTATGGCTACAATGAGAGTAAAACAAAGCTCATGACGCAGTCGAGGAAAAATACCGCAAATACGTAAAATATCACAATTGGCGAATACAATATCAAATATGTGGGCGACTTTGTGTATTTAGCTGCCAAAATAATGAGAACCGTTAATGAAAGAGACGGAATATGCCGACGAATACAGCTAGGCGCCATTTGCATAAATCGAAGGCCTAAAAAGGTTTCTGGTGCTACGAAGAAGAATTTTAATTTAAATGAAATTTGACCACCTGCTACATAATATAATAGCAATATATTTAAACCATAAAACCACAATCAGCTACTTTTATAATGGGGGTAAGACTGTCAACTGAGGATTTTTATATGCGATACTGAACTAAATTATCACTTAAATTCTCCCAGAAAGGATCTAAAAAGCACTGACGGTCCTAGCTAATGGCACAAGTAATTGATGCATAAACGTTTATCCCAAGGGTTGTGCAAACTTCTAATTACACGCAAAGAATATTTTTAAATTGTTTATTAATTCAGTGTTATTGTTTTATTACACGTTAAAATTTCGGTAACGAAAATTGTAGTCGAAATACCATAAACATTTTACAAATTATTATACATTATTATTTAAATTATGTATTTTTAAAAACGGAGAATCAGCTACCGACGTAAATGGTAAATATCATCGGTTAGGTCATTGATAGGTTATCCGTTGAGTAAAACACCGACTAAATGGTCATACCGCACATAACACCCTTCACCTGAAGGCCTCTACCCCTTTCTAACAAATAGATGATTATTGAGTTTATTATTTAAATTATATTATGAAGTAGGTATAAAAGTTTCACTTAAATTGAAATGAATTTTTATAATTTTTTATATAGGTTTACACAAGTAGCTGATGTATTAATCCAAATTCTCACGCAGATAACTTTTTTGTTTACGAATTATTAATTTAATTATAAATACTGCTGATTTGAATGTTTAAGTGAAAGGAAAATGCTGAACATTTTTATTTTTCGATACATATATGCTTTCTTACCACTCACTCCACCACGATTCTAACATCAGACACTTGGTTTTGTTTTTTACCATAATTCGTTATTTATTACAACCAAAGTCAAGTGGGATGAATAACCATCGAAAACGAAACAGTGCCTCTTCAGTAAATAAAATCAGCCCTTTAGAGCAATTTCATTTTTTATTAGTATATTTGATTTATGGACATCAGTTAACATTGAATTACTTTGTATAATATCAAAGATTTAAATTGCAGCATTTGGATTTCTTTCTTTTGTATCAATGTTTAAACTGGAACGAGCATTGAACTCCAAGTCGTGAAGAGCGCGTCTTGTTATTCGGATTTGCATTATTTTTTGTAAATTAACATCGCATTTGTGAGTTATACTCGTATACTAATGACTGGTGGTAGAAGCGATTATCTTCATATTTCAATTTAGCAATGAAAATATGGTCTTCATAAACATTTTCGCAGGAGACGTGTATGATGTTTTGCATTTCCTCCCATCAATTATCAATGAGCTTATCTTTATTTCTAACAAACGTTATTAATTTAATTTTGCAAGGCATGGAGGACGAAATTTGCCCGTACGCAACATTTCACTTACTTGGCTTCCGTGAAGAAATGGATCCTGCTAAGGCTATGAACTTCCAAACGTTTCCTCATCAAAATGGGCAAAATCATTCGGGAACAATGGGTCCAGCTGGACACTCAGGACATGTTCATTCCAGGTCTGGTTCCCAATCGATGCCTCGTCAAAACAATCGTTTTGGAAGAAAAAATAGTCAAGGTGGACAGAGTTCAATTTACACTCCAGCTCCAGAATATGATGACCCTGCAAATTGTGCTGAGGAAGACCAATATGTATAATATCGAAAAGTAGTCAGTCGTGGATAGTAACTATTTTTTTTTTGCAGAGGCGCTATACTCATGTCAACTCGCAAGGCGGTAGCATTTACGGAGGGGCAGGACCAGAATATGATGACCCTGCTAACTGTGCACCTGAAGATGATCAATATGGCTCACAGTATGGCGGTCCATATGGAGCACCATATGACCATTACGGGTCACGAGGATCAGTAGGCAGACGAAGTGTTGGTATGTGATAATTTTGAGGTTTTTTTCCGAAAATATTGCAATCAAATTAATTTCATCCAGGTTCTGCTCGCAACCCTCCCAATAACGGATCACCAGAGCCTCCACCACCACCTCCCCGTAACCATGACATGAGTAATTCATCTTTCAATGATTCCAAAGAAAGTAATGAAATTTCAGAGGCTGAGTGTGATCGCGACCATGGTCCACCTGGCAATTATGGCGGTAAGCAATATATTTCCATTGTGATGGTTTATCTAATTTTTAATAACCCCAATATGCAATATTAAGGATTGTACTTTTTTAAATATTTGTGTGTAATTATCGTTCATAAGTTGCTCGAAGCAGAAGATTCATTCAAAGATGAGTGAGATAGTAATGATTAAATCCCTGAATTGTGTAAGCCCTAGCTATTATAAAGGTACTTGAAATGTTTCCAAATGTGTTCAGCACCGTAATCTTGGTGTTATTGCTTTTATACTTTTGGTATTATTGATTGTGGCGTTAAGGTATTGTAATTTGTTTATTTTCTTCACCGTTGCTCATAATTTAATGGGGTCGGGTTTTGAATGAAGAGCCAACGGCCACCGTAAAAGCCAACTCAATTAAGGACGTCCAAGTTTAGAAATGAATAATTTTGATGATAACAAGCTGAACACAAAACGAATGTGAAATTGATGTTTATAAATTCTTGAAGTTGTCGATAATATTAAATATTAATCGTATTTAAACACCAATTGAAAAAGCAGTTTAAGCATTCATAACATTCGTTTTGTTTTCATTTAAGATATATTGATACATAGCTTCCTATATCATTCATTCATTTTTGAATAAGTTAAGGGATAGTAAACATTTAATTGGTACACGTAATGACTGGTTTCCGGCAATTGTTGAAAAATTAGTATGTTGCGTTTTCATATGACTAGCTATGATACGTTTACTCATTGTCACATTGTTATGTTAAGGCTATACAATTCGAATCAATTGATTATGCATAAATCTTTAACTTGATGTTTTTGAATTACATGTATTAAATGTATCGCTTGACATATTATGTAATGCGCATGAAAATAATAATTTGGTTTTGATAGTTCGATAAGAATAACTCGGTTCAGGAAAATAGCATGAAATTATGAATTCAAAAGGTTTTTATTTTTCATCACTAATTTCAAATGGATTTATAAAATAACAGATATGAAAAATTAAGCTTCATACAGAAGAATACAAATGTTAGAAAACAATAAATTTATTATAGCTATTCTTAAACAAAACACTGTTTGTGGCCAAGTTATATTATTTTCTAAATTGAAATACTTATTTATTTATTAATTTTTTCATTAAAGCAATTAAGACGCAATATGATTAAGATTAGGTTATGATTTGTACTTACTTTTGCTTCTTATGTTGTATTTTGTTGTTTTCTTAAAATATTTATAGCAACCAAACGTGCACCCCACTCTAAGGATCAGCGTACAACTGAAGAAATCCGAAGACTGATAGAAAGGTAAAGAAAGATTTGTTGTAAAGAATTATAAGTTGAGATACAAATTAATAAAATATACGTACACATTACTAAGAATAATAGCTTCAAAATTTATTTTCTTTAACCTTATGGTACATGTGACTAATATAATGCAGTTATTTTTGCATGTAACTTACGAATATCGGATTTTTAAGGAGTAGTAGTAGTTAATAGGTTCATCTACTTTTTTTATAAAGCATTTTTTCAATCGTTTCATATAACCACGTGCAAAATTATTAGGCACCCTACATTAATGCCAGTTTTAGGGTGATCTGGCTTAAAAAAACTAAACAAATTTCAATTTAGGGTTATTCTAATTTATTTCAATTAATTAATATTTAGTTTATTTCAATTAGTCAATATTTCGTCTTTAACCCTTTCGATTTAATGACAGTAGCACCTCTTTTTGGCATTGACTCTATTAGCTTGTAACATTTTTCTGTGGATATTTATTTCCACTCATGCTTTAACGCAGCAAGTAGCAATTGTTTTTTTTACTGATCGAGTGTCTACAGATATTGTTCTTTAAAATGGACCAAATGGCTCAATTGAATGATCGTCTGGTGACTGTGGCGGCCAGTCCAACAAATCGATCCCATTTTGAGTCATCCACGTTATGGTGTGCGATGATTTGTGGCAAGTGACGTTTTTGTCCTGGGATTTTATACTGCTAGAGTTTGTATTGACGAAAATTTGCGTTATTGAAGACACTAGAGCTGTTTCAAGAGCTTCAATATATTTCGCGCTGTTCATTTGCACTTCACACAATACCATTTCGCCCACGTCATCGGCAGCCATGTAACCCCAGATCATTATTGAGCCTCCACCATGTTTTACAGTGGGCAACACGCATTCTGTATTGTATTCTTCCCTCACTCTTTGCCTGACATAAGCCACACCCAGTGCTCCAAAAAACAAATCTAAGCAAAATAAAAAAATTTATTTATTTTGAAATTTAGTATTTTTCTTTCTCGAAAAAAATTCCAAGACAATGACTTATTTTGGTGTAATACATAAATTAAATAAGAATACCTCAAAGTTTGATTCATCTGACTACAATACGTTGGACCAATCTTCCACTGTCCAATCTCTATGTTTGAGAGCCCATTAGAACCGATTTTTCTTATTACGCTTTGACAGCCGCAGCTTCTTTCTTCCCTTGTAACCTTTTAATCCAGATTTAAGAAGCCTTTCCTCACTGTATTCACGCTAACTGGTCTGCCTTTTGTTTCAAGTAAAGCTGCAGCGAGGACCGCAAAAAGTCTTGTAGAGACTGTCGGACCAACCATCGGTCTTCACGATCTGAAGTATTTTTTTTCTGCCTGTTCTTGTCTATTTGCATAGGTATCGATTGCTTTGGAACAATTTAATCCACAACGCGAGCATTGCACTTCTTGGGCTATTTTTACTTGACGCATGCATCGGTTATGCAAAACCTTAATTTTTACGTGGAGATCTCCATTAAGTTCCTTTTTTTTAGCCATATTTAACGCGATAAATGTCAATTTTTAGGAAACTGGTAAGAATAATTGTGTACAACACGTGTATGTTCGTTGCAAATACTGACAACACACTAAAATGTTGAACGCAAAATAACTACTTCGAGGAAATATAGTTTTAAATCATACCTGGGTATCATAAATATTTGTTTTTGTCATATTTCTCTCGAAACATGCCGCCGATGCAATTATAACGCCATAAAATGTCTATCAGAGCAGTCGTTTTTGAAATAGTCCGGAAAAGTAGGGGCACCTAATACTTTTGCACGTGACTTTATCTGCTACTATCGGGGCTATTTTCTGTCTTTAGTTAAGCCTTATAACACGTTTTTATTAACTAGCTTTCGTATCGGTTCGGGTGACATTTTGTAATCGATTTAAAATAAACTACCCGATGAGATAGAGACTTAAAACTTTAAACATAGCTCAGTATACAATAATTTACAATAGTATAAGCTTAAAAATATATAAAAAGCGTAGAAATACCAAAAATGCAGATAATTTAGCCACTTTATGTAATCCACTTTCACAGGAATGCGAGAGAGACAGAGCTGTTTATAGCCTGTCTCTCTCGCACTCATAGACTTATAACATACCGCACTGCTCGTCTCATATGAAAACAACAAGATGCGGCTACAGCAGCAGCATATGCTAGGGTGGCTTCGTAAGGGTTTTTTTTTTGTAAATAATATATTTGAAATAAGTAACTAAAAACCATCTGCCTATAATTTGTTGTAATATTGAATTATAAAAAATTGTAATATTGAATTATAAAATTTATTTTACTTGCTTCATAATGAAATATATTTAAAATCGATTGCAAAATTTCATACACACGCAATTCTAAAAAACAAAAACAATTCAGTGAATAAAAACATTTTCTAAAACATTGAAAATACGATTAAATAAAAAAAAACGGATCATCAAATATAATTAAATAAAAAAGACAAAAAAAAAAAAAAAAAAAAAAAATATATATATATATATATATATATATAATATGTAATATATATATATATGTAATATATATAAATATATATATATATATATATATATATAATATGTAATATATATATATATATATATATATATATATATATATATATATATATATATATATATATATATATATATGTATATATATATATATATATATATATATATATATATATATATATATGTATATATATATATATATATATATATATATATATATATATATATATATATATATACACATATATATATATATATATATATATATATATATATATATATATATATATATATATATATATAATATATATATATATATATATATATATATATATATTTATATATAATATATATATATATATATATATATATATATATATATATATATATATATATATATATATATATATATATATATATATATATATATATGTGTATTCATAATTCTTTAGTTCGCGCAACTTAATTCATACTTAGTTCCTTTAATTATTTCTATCTTCATACCCAAAGATTATCTTAAAAATTTGTGATTATACATTTTAATACCCATTGAAAGTGCTTGGAAAATTTGAAATGTACAATCACACATTTTTTAGACTATCTCTATGGTGTTAGGAATCCGCACGGTTTTATAACTGTGTATGAAGCTAAACGAAATTAAAGGAATATGGAATGCATTATTTTATATTTTTGAATTCTTATTTTATTTGCTAATATTATATGGTTAGTTTTTTATTTAATCATTTTTTTAATGTTTTTATAAGAACTTTCTTTTATTATTATTATTCCAAGAACTCTGTCTAGGCAAAAAAAAACATTCTCTATTGTAACTAAAAACCAATAGCTTTATTGTAAGTTTTCAATTATTCCTGCAAAAATAAGTATTTCAACTGGTGGAAATTGTTGATTGAGTGAAATACGTTTCATTTGTTTCTGTACATTGCATATGTCAAAACGATGTATGTGTTTGATTTCTACATCTAACGAAAATTCGACAGTAGAAAATATCTGGGATATCAGGGAATTATGTAGTCGATAATGTAAATATAGAATAAATTAAGTGATTAATTCATTGGTCATTCAGAGATTATTTGCAGACTTTGTTTGCAATTTGCACGCGTTATTGATATTTCACTATTGGTTAGTATATAGATGGCGTTTTTGTCGCTTCTACAACACGAATTCTTAGTTTCACATATGTACACACTTAGTTCAATTGCCCCATACGGCACAGTCAGTTAAACATTTTATTACTCTGTGCAATTTTCGATTATCTCATTAAAGTGTTATTTAAAATATTTTCCTTGATTTTACTTCATCGATGCCACCCAATTCTAATACAATTAACAACAAAGAATTGCCCTTGTACTACTGCATCATTTCTGTCGATCAACAACAATATTAATTTTGTACGAGGAATAAAATACTATTAAAAATTACAATAGCTAGACTTGAAGTTGTCTAAGCAGAGCGACGATGCAGCAAAGATTATCTTAAGATATTTTAGCTTATTTTATTTTAGTCAATTTTCGAACTACTATAATCAAAGGAGTGAGGTCGAAAATTATAAGATATAAAAAATTGTAAATTAAATGTATCAAAACTATTTTAAAATCTGACGCTACTAGACGCTACTGGGTTTGAAATTGAATAAAATCCTATTTGCATAAAAATACGAATTCAAAAAGAGGATATAATGATATCATTATTATAGTTTTGATTATTTAAGTAACATGTTATTGTATAAAAAATTTATTCATTTATTTTTTTTGAAAATTAAATACGAACTTAAGAGATGTCTGTTTGCCTTCGTTCGAATGTAGAATTCTAGAGAACTTATCTGTCATGTACCTCTCTATCTTTTATGATATTCTTGTCACCTATAGCAAAAAAAAAAATGCATAGGCAGAAATATGCTCCTAATAAAATGGTTTCAACCTATGAAGTATAGACTCTAATCTTACGCCTCTAGTTGCTTAAGTTGAGAGTAAATTGCTCTAATTTTTTCGTATTTAAAATGGCCAGTTTTGATTTCGCATTCCTGATACCACTCCTTAAAGATTTTTATGGTACACGTCCTTTACGAAATTTTTCGTCAATATCCCACAGTCTTGGATCAGAGGAAGCATTTAGCTACAAAAAATTCAAACGTCTATAACTTCCATCCTTAATCGAAAAATAAAAACGCTTCATTTTTACGACTATGTTAAAAAAATGGTTCTCCTAAATACGTATTTTGACCGCCACTCGCAGTCTTCTTCAGTACATTAAGTCAACTTAACCTATGCTCAACATATTTATACAAACTAATTATTTTTTTCAAAACAATCCCTATTAAAAATAAATAAGTTTGTATAAATATATCAAGCATGGGTTGAGTTGATTTAGTGCACTGAAGACTGCAAGTGGCATTTGAAATACGTATTAACAAGAAAAATAAAAAAAAAATGTTTTTAACATCGTCGTAAAAAGGAAGCATTTTTATTTATCGATTATACAACGACTATAGAACGTATCGGGAGCATCAAAATATGCGTTAGATAGCTTATAATTTCGTTAAATATTAACAGATCCTTTTGACTTTCTAGGTAGTTTCAGTGTATTAAAAGGTTCCCTTGTTTTTAAAGGGTGCCCTTATGGTTTTAATTGGAAAAGTTCAAAACTCTCAAGTAATACTATCATTAGAAAAATTGAGTGGGTTTCAACTTCTGATGTATTTGTTCTTGTATTCATACTTTAGTAAGAAAGTTCGGTGAAATTCGACTTTTAAGGTTTTTCTTTGTTATATCTTAAAAATCAGCTTCCAATATTGTTTCAGATTTTTCGGATCAAAATTTCAATACTTCTAAAATACATAACCCTAATAACTATCTGTAATA
>OZ017742.1:195339555-195354555 GCA_963969285.1 Odontomyia ornata | reverse complement strand
TATATATATATATATATATATATCAATACAAATATTATATGTTGTTCAAATGTCTATGTTGGTATAAGTTTTTCTTTGTATCACTTCCGTTCTACTCTTCTAAAAATCAACACGTATCAGTGAATTAAATAAAAGACTAGCGTGTTCATCACAAAAGTGCTTTCTTTTTATTTCAAACATCAGGTTATGGGCCCAGGCACATATAACAGCTTGATGTAGATTAATGTTATTTACGGCGGCAGCAAAATCGGCGAGAAGGAAAAAGTGAGGTTAATTCACTACAGTTTGCGGCATCGTGATCAGGCTCGGGCACTGTGTAACATCATCGATGACGGAGGGAAATAACAATAACGTCAATGTGATCAAGTTAGAAGGGGCCAGAAATTGGAATATATGAAAATTACAAACAACGGTACAGTTAAGGGGCCATGGATGGTTAAACATTGTGGAGGGAAAACAAGTGAAGCCCGAAGTGGCCAGTGAGATATCTGCATGGGAATCTAAAGATGCCAAAGCGCAGACGTTATTGGTAATTCGAATGTCGGAAGAGGCAATGTTACATATTATTACATGTACGCGTTTTGCCGAGATGTGGCGAAAACTCCACAGTGTATAAGAACAGAAAACAGACCAGTGTGCACATTATACAACAGAGATTTTTCCAATAGAAGTTCGAAAGAGGTATCGACATGTCTGATTTCTTATCTAAGATACAAGAACTACAAACCCAATTGAAACAAATGGGTGAAGAAATCTCAGATAAATTTGTAATCACGAAAGTGCTAATGTCGTTACCAGACGATTATAAACATTTTATTTTGGCTTGGGAGTCGGCGCCTGATGACAAACAAACGTTTGATAATCTAGTGGCAAGACTACTGATTGAAGAAGGGCGAGTAAAAGAGAAGAACGAAGGAGCACAGCAAGCAACACCTTCTGCATTCTTTGTGGAAAATAAAGTACCATCAAAAGTTTTCAAATGTGGTAAAAGTGGACAGTATCAAACCGAGAGTAATAGTAACAATAAAACTAACAGTGAAGGGAACGTGAGTAATAATAATAACTGTTTCTATTGTGGCAAGTTCGGACATTTTAAAGCTCAGTGTCGTTTTCAAAAACAAAAAATGTTAAGAAGTGAAAATAAAACGAATAGTAACGCGTTCGTGGTATCTTATCTGTTGCATCAACTGCAAAAATCTAAGTGGCTAGTCGATTCTGGCGCTACTGAACAAATATGTCGAGACCGTGCATTGTTTACATCATTCTCAAATACTTCGCCAAAACCTGTAATCATCGGTAATGGAGCAGTGATAAATGCGATTGGTTATGTACAGATTGCAGTTCAAGTATCGAACGGAAAGGAGTGGATTAACACAGTTATAGACAGAGTCTTGTAAGTTCCTGAGTTAAAAACGAATCTGTTTTCGGTCAATCGCGCCACAGATAAAGGTTATGTGACAGTGACAGATGACAGCTCATGCAAATTCTTCAAGGCAAGTAAAATTTGCGCGGTTGCGGAAAGAATTGGAAATTTGTTTTATTTTTATTTACACTATAATACGAGTAATAATTGTGAAATTGCGAGTACTGCAGAACAAGCGTCGAACGATTTAAACGAGTGGCACAGAAGATTGGCGCACCAAAACTTCACCTACGTTGAGGTTAAACAAACATCCAACCCGGTGTGTTAGAGTTGCTTGATTGGGAAAATATACAGATTGCCATTCAATAGAAGCGAATACAAGAGTACCAGGACATGTGAATTAATTCATGCTGATACATGCGGTCCCATGGAAGAATCGTCAGTTGGTGGGTCAAGATACTTGGTTGTGTTGAAAGATAACTATTCGAATTTCAGAAGTGTGTATTTTGTGAAGACAAAAGATAAGATCAAGTATATAATTGAGGACTTTATAAATAAGGCCGAGAATAGTACTGGAAACAAGGTGAAGACATTCAGAAGTGATAACGGCCTGGAGTTTGTGAACAGGAATTTGAAGGAAATGTTTACAAGGCGTGGAATAACACACCAAACCACAGGCCCATACACCCCAAACCACAGTCCCATACACCCCAGAACAGAATGGCAAGGCTGAGCGAGAAAACAGGACATTGTTGGAAGCGGCCATGAAAGAAATTTACCAAAGAAATTATGGGCTGAAGCTATAAATACAGCAGCGTTCGTGTTGAACCGGACTGGGAAGAGCCATGAGGATGGGCGATCTCCATTTGAGGTATGGACTGAGAAAACATATACTATCCATGAGTTATGAGCCTTTGGTACAGAAGTATATGTACACATTCCAAAAGAGAAGAGACTGAAGTGGGATCCGAAAGGAGAGAAGGGATTGATGGTCGGATATGAGGAAGATGTGAAAGGTTATCGTTTTTACTATCCTGAAAAGAATGTGGTGGGAAACAAAAAGATATATTGTATTCTTACAGCAAGAAGAGAAGGAAAGTGAAGAAAGGTGAAGAGCAAACTGTTGTGTCCTTAAATCTTGAAGAGGAGACAGTGCAAGAGAATAGTCTCGAGACAGATATTGATGAAATAACAACCCTTGACCACAAGGAGATAGAGACAACCCACATAAGTAATATCTTAGGAGATAACTCGGAAGATGACACTGACTACCTGCCATGCAGCGAAGAAGAACATCAACTGGACGGAATTGATTCACCCATGGAAAGGGAAAGGTGTAAGCGTGAGCGTAAACAAACTGATTTTTACAAGTGTAATAATGTGCAGTCGGACCAAAGTGAATATGATTCCATCACATATGATGATGCAATGAGCCGAAGTGATGCCAGTAAGTGGAGTGCAGCTATTGCCAGGGAACTTAAGGCTCTGAGTGACAATAATACGTGGAAATTTTGTAAATTACCTGTAAGTGCAAAGCCCATAAGCAGCAAATGGGTTTTTAAAATAAAAAATATAAATAATGTCAAAGAGTACAAAACTAGGCTAGTTGCTAGGGGGTTCGAACAACAAGATATAATCAACTTAAGTGACATTTATGCTCCAGTTGCTAAGCTAGAAACTTTCAGGTTGTTTGTAATAATTGCAACAAAATATAATTTACCTATATACCAGATGGATGTCACTGGGGTTTTTCTATATGGTGATACTAAAGAAAATGTATATGTAAGTTTACCAGAAGGGGCCTACAAAGGAAAGAATAATATTGTAAAGTTAAAAAAGTCATTGTACGGGTTGAAAAGTTCACCTAAATCCTGGAAGATTAAAGTTAATTCTGTTTTAACTAGAGAAGGCTTTATAAGGTCTAAATGTGATCCATGTTTGTATAAAAAGAATAGTGGTAAAGATAAAGCATTTGTATTAATATATGTAGATGACTTGCTAATCTTTGGAAGTAATAAAAGTGAGGTCACTAGCCTTAAAACAATGTTAAACAAAAAATTCAAAATGAAAGATTTAGGGCAAATTTCAGAATTTTTAGGAATACATGTAGAGCAAAACTTTGAAAATGGTATAACTACACTATCACATAGAAATTACTTAGAAAATGTATTAAAAAGATTTAATATGGAAAATTGCAAACCCATGTTGACACCTTTTTTTTTTTTTTTTTTTTTTTTGTGGTAGGGAGGTGAAGGCATTTATGCCCGCCGAGTCTGGCAGTGTGGGACTCCCATGGAGGATACCTTTGGACTACCCACTAAACACCTCCCCTGTCAATCTGAGAACCTAGCCTGGAACCGTTTGACACATTACTTCGGGCCAGGTCTCGTTTTGTTACGCCGTGGGGCGCCTTCAAGCTGGGGAGTCCCTTTCCTAGCGGGAGGGGAGGGGGGAAGAGGAATTGCCAGAAGAGCGATCCCCCAGCCCCAGTGCCTCCGGCTGTTGTGAGTCCCTTTTATATTTTAGGACTGCCCGAGCATAATGTGCCACCTGGTTCCATTTGTCAACCGATTCGAGCATCACCGCAACTATATTATCCGGGGTGACACCTTTGGATAATAACTTGAATACTAAAATATTTGATTTAAACACTTATTGCGATATGGACATTGAAGGAATCTGTAGGCAAATTATTGGCTGTTTGATGTATGCTGTCTCAGGTACTAGCCCTGACCTGCGCTTTGCAGTTTCATTACTAAGTAGATATCAGAAATGTGCCAATAGTACATTACTTAGTGTACTTAAGGGAGTATTGCGCTACGTGAAGCATACTTTAGATTATAACATAGTTTACAAGTGCAATGATAGTGTATTGCAAGGCTACTGTAATGCCGATTGGGGAGGTGATCAGAAGGACAGAAAGTCCACATCTGGCTATTTGTTCACTTTTGCATATTGTTTGGTTATGTGGTGTTCAAAGAAGCAATCTTCTGCAAGCTTGTCTTCTACTGAAGCTGAATATGTTTCTTTGAGTATGGCAGCAAGTGAAGCGTGCTGGCTTGTTAATTTATTACATGATTTGGATGTTCAAAATGATAGCCCATTTAAGTTGTATTGTGACAATCAGTCAGCTATTTTGAATGCAAGTACAGACTCAGTCAAACGTCTTAAACATGTTGACATTAGATACCACTTCATTAAAGATTTAAAGAAATATAATAAAATTAATATTCAGTACATAAATACATGCGAACAATTGGCAGACATGCGAACAAAGTCATTAAGTAAGGAGTTATTAACTAAGTTTCTGACAAAATGCAATGTCAAATAGAAAGGAAGTAGAGAATTAATAATGTTTCCAGTCATATGTTGATGTTAATTTAGATTAATTTGTTTAAAATGCATAAACATTGAGAAGGGGTGTTATTAATATGACAATGTTTATTTGAAAATGTTTAAGTTGGCAACAATACAAATATTATATGTTGTACAAATGTCGATGTTGGTTAAGTTTTTCATTGTATCACTTCCGTTCTACTCCTCTAAAAATCAACACGTTGTATCAGTGAATTAAATAAAAGACTAGTGTGTTCATCACAAAAGTGCTTTCTTTTTATTTCAAACATCATATATTCATATATATATATATATATATATATATATATATATATATATATATATATATATATATATATATATATATATATATATATATATATATATTTATATATATTTTTATATAGATATACATACATATATATATATATATATATATATATATATATATATATATATATATATATATATATCTATATAAATATATGTCTATGTATATATATACATATATACATATATATATATATATATATATATATATATATATATCTATATATATATATATATATATACATATATATATATATATATATATATATATACATATATATATATATATATATATATATATATATATACATATATATATATATATATATATATATATATATATATATATATATATATATATATATATATATATATATATATATATATAAAGTTAAAACGCACTGTCTTTTAAATGAAATTAAAGAGTTTATTTACTAAGAATGCACAATCATTAATTTCACTACTTACAATTTTACTTTTCACATGTCTATCAATTTTTATTTCAACTGTCTGTACCACGAAAATCACTCCACTCTATCAATGAATATCGCCTTTACTTCACGCTCCAGTCTATCGCAGTTTTACTATCGCGGTTTTACTATTCCTCTCCATTCATTCAGCTCGGCTTTATATAGGGTCTCGAGTCATTCAATCCACTTTTCGTATACTGCCGAATATTCTGCCGATAACTACCTAGAATATTCGAGCAATTCTGAATACCCCGCAGTTACGTGACTTTCAGATATTGATCATGCTTGATCGATTTTTGTGCTTTCGAGTACATTCGTTTATTGATCATGATGTTATTAATAGTTGCGATAACAATGGTGACAGTAGCTCGCAGAAATGTTTGGACGTGTAACATTGCCCCCACCTTAGTTCTTTTCGCCCCGAAAAGATGTATCGCCAGTTGTAGTTAAGTCTCCCTGGAGGTAATATGGGGCAAGACGGTCCAGGTGCACGATTTTCATTTTGGCTCTCGGCTTACGGTGTTCCTGTATGCGATATATGACGTCATTTATTCGCTATGTAACTCAGTATGGTCCCACGCAATTATGTTGCAACTTCAGAGACCTACCCTTCCGCCGTTGTGGGTTATATAGCCACACCAAGTCATCTTGCTTCATGCGGTCAGCAACCGATTCGAGGTGCTTTCGCACTGTCCGGTGTATCTGGTTCAATCGTTGTCTTAGCTCACTTGCGTACTCCGAGATCGTTTGTGGCTTCTCAGGGGGTGTTCCGAACTTTATATCAGCCGGCAGACGAATAGTCTTTCCAAAAATGAATTTGACTGGGGCTTGGCCCGTCGATGCATGTTCGGCAGCTCTTTACGTCATCAAAAATAATGGGATGTGCCGGTCCCAGTCCCTTTGATTCTCGTCAACCATCTTGACCAGGTGTTTATTGAGCGTGCCGTTGAAACATTCTATCCGATTGAGGATGCAGCGGTGTTGTCCTCACTTTCCGTATTCCAAGCAGCGTGCACATTTCACAAAAACTAGTGACTCAAAGTTTCGGACTTGATAGTTCACAAGGAACGGCGTACCTACTGACCCAATTTAACACTAGCTGTTCGGCTACTATAGTTGCTTCCTGGTTGGGGATAGTGTAGACCTCGCGCCACTTGCTGAAATAATCGGCCACAACCAGCATGTATCAATTTCCCCATTCGGATTCAGAAAAGGGTCCTGCGATGTCAACAGCAATCCTTTCAAATGGTACCCCCACGTTATAGGTTTGTATTTGTCCTCTCAGTCTCGCTTTGGACCTTTGACAGAAGCGCAAATCGTGCATCTGCGACACCAGTCCTCTACGTCTTCTCGAGCGTGGAGCCAGTAAAACCTTTCCTGCAATTTTGCTAAGGTTTTCTTAACACCAAGGTGGCCTTCCGAGGATCCTCCGTGCATTTCCTTAACCACATCGTGGAATCGGCTTTTGGGAAGTATAGTTTGCATCCTATAGGAGCTGCCATCCGCCGTTTCCCATTTCCGCTTGAGTACGCCACCCTCCACCTGAAGGGAGTTCCATTGTGGCGAATAGCTCTTCAGGGTTGCGCCATGCATCAAAACGTCCTTCCACTCAGGTGGCCCAGTTGTCTCCTTCCACACGAGCAATGGTCCGATGTCTTCATCGGCTAGCTGGACATTTTAAATCTCCTCCAACGACCAACCTTCATCGAATTCGGCCGTTATCAATCGCAGATCAATGGTCGGCTCCTTTTCCTCAATCTGTCGGCAATGCTTGCGATTTGGTGGACCGATGAACAATTTTGTAATTGTATGATTGCAATCTTTCGATACATCTCGCAACTTGTCCCTCGGCGTTTTTGAAGTTAAGTAGCCCTCTCCGCGGTGCAAGGTCTGTTCGGAGAACAAATTTCTGGCCATATAGGTACTTGTGGAACTGCTTTGTGGCCTCGATTATAGCCAATAGCTCCTGCCTGGTCACGCAGTAGTTCCTCTCACTTTTTGAGAGAACTGGACTGTAAAATGAGAGGACTCTTTCTTCGCCATCGATCTGCTGGAAGATTTCAGCTCCAATCCCACCGTTGCTCGCATCGGTGTCAACAACAAACATTTTTCCGGGTTTCGGATATGCCAGCACGGATGATTCACACAGCTTCTCCTTCAAGGTTTCAAAGGCTGCCTGGCATTGTTCATTCCAGACATACGGACGATTTTTCTCGGTTAGCTGATAGAGAAACTTAGCTATTTTGGCAAAGTCTTTGACGAATCTCCGATAATAGATCGCCAGGCCCAGAAAACTTCGTAGTTGGCGCTTGTTGTTTGGTGTTGGCCAGCTTTTCACGGCTTCAATCTTCTCAGGGTCTGTTTGACCACTTCTGCTGATACAACGTGTCCGAAGTATTTTACTTCAGCTGCGAAAAGTGTACACTTGTCGGGACTAAGTTTCAGATTTGCCAGTCGCAATCGGAAGAACACCTCTTCTAAGTTCCGGACATGCTCTCCGAACGTCCTCCCGATAATAATGATATCATCTAGGTACACCAAGCAGGTTTTCCAGGTTAGGCCTCGTAGCACGTGTTCCATCAGGCGTTCGAAAGTGGCTGGAGCATTGCAAAGCCCAAACGGCATCACCACAAATTGCCACAATCCGTTCCCAACTGAAAATGCGGTTTTCTCTCGGTCCTTCTTGTCGATTTCTACCTGCCAGTAGCCACTCTTGAGATCGAGTGTAGAAAGCCAGTTTGCGTCGGCTAAAGTCTCCATGATGTCATCGATGCGTGGAAGCGGGCAACTTTCTTTATTAGTGACGTCGTTAAGTTGCCTATAGTCGACACAAAAACGAGTGCTATCATCCCTTTTCTTTACAAGAAATACTGGCGCGGCCCACGGACTGACAGAAGGCTCGATAACACCTTGTTTTTCCATGTCCGAGATCAGTGCGCTCACTTCTCATTGTTTGGCTATAGGAAGACGTCTCGGTGCTTGTCGAATTGGCTTGGCTCCCTGTGTATCTATGACTTGAGTTACCATACTTGTTCGGCCTTGTTCATCCGAGCTTTTTGAGAAGATGTCACTGTACTTGGTGATCAGATCAGAGGCTCGCTTGAATAGCTGCACTGGCAATTGATCTGCTTCAATATTGCAGACGTGAGTTCCCGGGCTTTTTCTGTGTCTTGCCTCCTTTTATAATGATGGTCGTGAGTGGCTTCCAAAGAGGTGATGGTGGAAACAGGCTGGCAGCTGCCGGCGACTTCTCCCGCTTTGATGCTCGTGGTTGAGTCTACGATGTTAAGGACTCTAACCGGCACTTATTCGTTCCTTATAGATCTTACAAGGCTTCGTCCTACAATCAAACTGCGCAATGCGGATGTCTTCGTTGGCTCTATCAGATAAGATCGGTGGTCTCCAGAATCACCATCAAGCCTGGCACATACAATGCTCTCGGAAGATTTCGGTACATCAGTGTCGGTACATACTACCACATTCATCTTGGGAATTCGGACGCTTGGATCCTCAATCAAAACTTCGACATTTCGCCATTTCAGTACCCGTTTGCCCAAATCCAACGTGATTCCATGTGGTCGCAGGAAGTCTATTCTGAGGATGCAGTCATCCATAATGTTCGCGACCAGAAAATTATGTCGGAACGCAAGGTCTTCCAACTGTATCTGAAGGTGGACCTCTCCGTGGACAGGTGCAGTTTTTCTCGTAGCTGTCCGTAGTGAGAAAATCCTGCCTTTGTGAAGTAGTTGTTGCTTCACTAGGTCTGGTCAGATAATCGATCGGGTTGCAATGTTCTCCGTCAACTTGACCCGGAAGGCGTAAGTCTGCTTCTCCACGATGTAGTCTTGACACAGTGATGGTAGTGCTGGGGACGTCGATCCTCCTAGCCAACCTCTGCCCCACGAAGTTGGCTCTTACATGTTTCCCGACCCCTCAGTTTGAAGGGCTTCCATTCTGAGTTCCTGACTTGGTCTGGATCTCCTCCTAGCTACACATCCGGGACAATAGCTCGGTTTTCTTCGCTTCTTGTAGTCTCTTTGCAGGTGCCCCTTCTCTCCGCAATTCCAGCATCTAGGCGCACTATTTACCTGTGGCTCTCGCTCAATTTCCACGCGCTCACATCTGCGCTCGTCTGCCACTACCTCGCGAACCCGGGCAGTGGTACGAGTCACATTTTTCGCTGCCTCAAAGTTCAGACTATAAGCCAATGCGTCCTTAACAGTTTGCTTTTGAGCTAAACGCACGGCTTGTTGCAATTCCGGGTCCTTTAATGCACTGATGAATGCTTCTGTTGCTGTGTCGTCTCGATGTTTTGGGTCATAGGCTATGTAAGCCAAAACTGTCAGTCGCTCAATGTCTTGGGCTAGCTGCTGTAAGGTTTCGCCAGACTTATGCATCCGTTGCCGTAGCTGTGACCGATAAATCTGCTTCAGGTGATCGTCTCCGTAACGCATATCGGCAGCTGGGCCTCTTAGAGCAAGAATTAATGCGGTTGCTCGTTCCTGCTCATTTCAGTGATTTGTCCTAGCGGTGGCTTCAAACTGGGCTTTGTAAATGCTCCAGACCGTTTGCCCCGCGAATATTGGTGCTTGCACATTTCTGGATGAGTTTTGCGCTGCGGTTGTAAGCGGGGCTGGTGAGGTGGTTACTACTGCCTTTGCTGCTTCTGATTTCTTTTTCACTTTTTTCATCTCATGGTTGATTCTCTCCTCGACCTGGCTGACCTTTTCCTCGACGCATTTAATTTGTTTGTTCAGACTACTGAGCTCCGCTTTTATTTCGGTTGACTGTTTTTGCAAATCAGCATTGATTTCGATCGCTTGTTGGTCCAGCTTCGCTGATTGTTCATGAAGCTTCGCTGATTGGTCATTTAGCTTTGCTGATTGTTCATTTAGCTTCGCTGTTAAACTTGAAGAATGTTGTCGCTGCTCTTGTTGCATCAGCATCAACATTTTCATCAGCATCAACATTTGCATCAGCATCAACATTTGCATCCGCGCATTTTCGGGTTCCTTTGATTTTGATGTTTCTACTTATCCATCTTCTGCGCCTTTTTCCGCATCTGAGGGCTGACCCGAATCCAGATGCACGCCTTCTGATTCGATCGCGTCACGCAAGCGTGCGAGCAGTGTGGCCTTTGTACCTTGTGTAGGCAGATTTTGCTTTTCCAACTCTTCCTTAAGTTCCGACATAGTCAATTCATTAATTTTTAAATTTAGGCTTCGTGGCATTTTTATTATTTCGGTTTTTTTTCACCTGCTTCCACGTTAAATTTCACTATTGTGCACTTTAAAAATGTTCAAAAGTTTTCACTTCCAAAGTTTTCTATCCCACTTCTGACACCACTGTCGCGTGTTATGGTTTGCGACCAATAATTTAAATGTTCCGGGAAAGTGAAAACGCACTGCCTTTTAAATTAAGTTAAAAGAGTTTATTTACTTAGAATGCACAATCATTAATTCACTATTTTACAATTTTCCTTTTCACTTGTCGATCAATTTTTATTTCAACTGTCTGTATCACGAAAATCACTCCACTCTATCAATCAATATCGCCTTTACTTCACGCTCCACTCTATCGTAGTTTTACTATCGCACTTTTACTATCGCGGTTTTACTATTCCTCCCCATTCATTCAGCTCGGCTTTATAAAGGGTCTCGAGTTATTCAATCCATTTCTCGTATATTGGCGAATGTTTTGGCGATAACTACCTGGAATATTCGAGCTATTCTGAATACCACGCAGTTACGTGACTTTCAGATTTTGATCATGCTTGGTCGATTCTTGTGCTTTCGATTAAATCCGTTTATTGATTATGATGTTATTCCGCTTCAGATGCTTCGAATACGGACCCACCGCGTATGGCTGTAGGGGACCCGACAGGAGATCTCTGTGCTACAAATGTGGTGAAACGGGGCACAAAAGGAAGGAGTGCACGAACGAGGCAAAATGCATTCTTTGCAAGGATGCTAAGCTAGCACCCGGCGACCTTAAACATGAGCCGGGGACAGGGAGATGCTGGGTTTTCAAGGAGGCCCTAACTAAAGCCAAATCGATACTCAAATGATCCGTATCCTGCAGGTCAATTTGCACCGAAGCACAAACGCCCAGGACCTACTTGAGCAGTTTGCGAGGGATAAGAAAGCTGACCTCCTGTTGCTGAGCGAGCAACATCATAACAAGGACTCGCAAGCGTGGTACCCTGACAAATCTGGTACCTCGGCCATCTGGGTTCGAGACGGCCATCTGGGTTCAGGTGCAGGGCCATGGACGCGGGGATGGTTTTGTGTGGGTGCGGTGTTCAGGGATAACATATTTCAGTGTTTATCTGACGCCTAACGAGGCAATGCGATCTTTTCGAACCAAACTCGATGCCCTGGAGGACGCTGTCTCGAACACAGAGGGCCATATGCTGGTCGGGGGAGACTTCAACGCTAGAGCCATTGAATGGGGTATGCCACAATCCGACCCAAGGGGAAAGCAAATCTTGGACATGGCGGCCAGAACAGCGCTTTTTGTCCTAAATACTGGTAACACCCCTACTTTCCGCCGCTGGGGTTGCGTAGGAACCATACCCGATGTGACACTCGCTTCGGAGTCCCTGGTACCTAGAGTACACAACTGGCGAGTACTAGAGGACTACTCGGCTAGTGATCACCAGTATATAGCTGTTGAGATTCACGACGGTGCCACTCTGCGTGCATATGCCCAAACTTCAATCCTCGGATGGAGGACTGGGAGGATGGACGTTGAGAGGTTTGCTGACGCGCTTACGGCAGGCGCACCGTTGCTGGGAGCTCCGCCAGGGAGTGGAAGGCCTACAGCCAAGGACTTGGTGAACTCAACTATGAGTACCATCATAGCTGCTTGCGAGTCTTCCATGCCCCGTCGGAGACCCCGACATGGTAAGCCTCCAGTATACTGGTGGTCAAACGAGATCGCCGAACAAAGAAGCGAGTGTCACAAACTTCGGCGAGAGGCCCAGCGGGCGCGAACACGGGAGGGGGCAGACACTAGGCTAGCAGCATACAGGTTCGGCAGGAAATATCTTCGCAGGCTTATTAACAAGAGCAAGGCCCGATGCTGGCAAGACCTCGTGGACGATGTAAATAGGGATCCGTGGGGCCTTGGCTACAAGCTGGTCATGGGGAAACTTGGTGCCCTACGGAAGCCTTGTATACATGACGCGGAAAAGATGGACGCGATAGTGCGGGGACTCTTCCCCGCCCATCCCGTCCGTGTTGACGCTGTCCATGGTGAAACAGCAGTCGAGTGCCCTCTCTTCACACAGCTCTCCCTGAAAGCGAGGTAGGCTCCAGGTCCAGATGGTGTTCCAGCTGAGGTTTTGCAGCTCGTCTATCACCATTGTCCTGACTTGCTGCTCAGCACATTCAACGCTTGCCTACGGGACGGGGTTTTCCCGGTACGATGGAAGGTGGCGAGGCTCGTGCTGGTCAGCAAGGGGAAGGGAAATCCCGAATCGCCGTCTGCATACCGCCCGTTATGCATGCTAGACACGGCTGGGAAAGTGCTAGAGAAACTCATCAAGGGAAGACTCACTGACGCGATTCGTGCTGCTGGGGACCTATCTCCTCGGCAGTACGGCTTTAGAGCAGGACGTTCAACCATTGATGCAATTGCAGAGGTGGTGAACGCGGTCCAAAAGGCAGAGGCATATAGTCGCACCAAGCGACGGATCGTCCTGTTGGTGACACTCGACGTCAGGAATGCCTTCAACTCCGCTAGATGGGTGGATATTCTGGACACGCTGGAAAACTCTTTTCAAGTTCCAGAATATCTAATGCGGCTTTTGAGGAACTACCTAAAGGACCAAAGCCTGCTCTACGACACGACACAGGGCCAACGAAGGATGGAAATTACATCGGGTGTTGCCCAGGGATCTATCCTTGGTCCGGACCTGTGGAACGTGTCTTACGACGGGCTACTGAGACTTGAGATGCCAGATGAGTCGCGCTTGGTCGGCTATGCGGATGATGTTGCGGCTCTGGTCGCCGGACGCACCGTTGAACAAGCGCAACTTAGGCTAGGTATGCTAATGCGCCGAGTGAGGGACTGGATGACTGCTCGCGGGCTCAGTTTAGCACTGGAGAAAACCGAAGTGGTCATCTTGACAAAAAAGAGAATCCCTAGAGTAAGGATGATCAGTATTGGAGATATACAGATCGAATCGAAGCCAGCGGTGAAGTACCTGGGGCTACTGATCGACTCGAAGATGAGTTTCTCTGAGCAAATCAGGACAACGGCTGAGAAGGCTGCTTCGGGAATATCGGCCCTGAGTCGACTTATGGCCAACGTAGGGGGACCCAGCCCATCAAGAAAACGCCTCTTGATGAGTGCTGTAAGGTCAGTACTACTGTACGGAGTAGAGGTATGGGGCGACGCTCTCAGCAAGGAGGTATACCGAAAACGATTGGCACAGGTACAGAGAAGAGGAGCACTGAGAATTGCATCTTCGTATCCAACAGTCTCCGACTCGGCGGTGAGAGTGATTGCAGGCGTGATACCTGTCGCCCTCCTTGCTAGAGAGCGCCGCGCTATTTACCTGCGCCGAAACGAGGATGCGAGGGAGATGGTTGTCCGCGAGGAGAGACAACGCTCGCTCAACGATTGGCAGCAGTCTTGGAGGAATTGCACGAAGGGAAGGTGGACTGCGCGCCTCATCCCGGATGTGAGACCGTGGCTAAATCGAAGGCATGGTGAGACTGACTTCTATCTGACCCAGCTTTTGAGCGGGCACGGGTGTTTTCAGCCTTACCTGCACAAGATCGGCAAGTCACGGTCTCCCGATTGTCGGTTTTGCCCAGGAGAGGAGGACAATGCCTGTCACACATTTTTTGCGTGTACAAAATGGGTCACGCTGCGAAGGGAACTCTACAGGAAGACGGGAGAGCTCACCCCGGATAGTGTGGTTGCGGTGATGCTCGAATCGGTTGACAAATGGAACCAGGTGGCACATTATGCTGGGGCAGTCCTGAAATATAAAAGGGACTCACAGCAGCCGGAGGCACTGGGGCTGGGGGATCGCTCTTCTTGCAATTCCTCTTCCCCTCTCCCCTCCCGCTAGGAAAGGGACTCCCCAGCTTGAAGGCGCCCCACGGCGTAACAAAACGAGACCTGGCCCGAAGTAATGTGTCAAACGGTTCCAGGCTAGGTTCTCAGATTGACAGGGGAGGTGTTTAGTGGGTAGTCCAAAGGTATCCTCCATGGGAGTCCCACACTGCCAGACTCGGCGGGCATAAATGCCTTCACCTGCCTACCACAAAAAAAAAATGATGTTATTAATAGTTGCGATGACAATGGCAACGGCAGTATATAACATATATCTATATATATATATATATATATATATATATATATATATATATGTATATATATATGTATATATATATATACATACGTATATGTATATAACTATATATATATGTACATATATATATATATATATATATATATATATATATATATATATATATATATATA